>SKCR01002946.1:0-17207 GCA_019454045.1 Zanthoxylum bungeanum | reverse complement strand
CACTCTAAGCCATTGCATGTTTTGTGTCATAAGTTTATTATTTATTTAATAAATTTTATGGCATAAATATAAATTGATTTTTGGTAAATCATTTGAAATTAACACAAAACTTCTTCTCTCTCATTTTTTCTCTCTTCTCTCACGCCCAAAGCTTGAAATGGGGACTGGTTTTGAACCAGAAAAATGTGACACAAAAGGGAAGCAAGGGTTGGGTTTTCATGGTGAAAACCGCAAGTGCTAGCACACTACGAGTCTTGCGAAGGTGGTAGGGAGGTTCACCCATGAGGCGGGATTCATCCGACGGAGTTTGGAGCTTCGTTTTGAGACTCGAAACTGCCAAGACAGTGAGCATGGACTGCTGCAGTGGGCTTACAAAGGCAGTGCGTTTTTGGGCATGATTCGTCTTCAAATCGACATAACCGATCAATGTAAGTATTCCGCTATCTTCGTTGGTGTATTCACGCATGTTTTCATGTCTTGTTTGATCTTGGGACCCTAGATAATTACCAACAGCTACGTAGATTGAAGATATTGTATATAAATAAAAAAAAATCAAAAATCAAAGAAAAAAATCAGAAAAATCAGAAAAATTATTCCATTGCTGCAAAAAAGGTGTGAATTCTGATAAAACTTTAGGACAAAAATATTACTCTCTTATCAACTGCACTTGTGACTGTTGTGGGAAAAAATGAGTTGATTAATATTTTTTCGGCTGTGCATAATCGGAGAATGGTAAATTTAATCGGAGAATTTACTTATTCAGTAATTTAGAAAGAAAGAAAACAACTAGTAACTTGGAGTAGAAGTTTCACCTGATTAGTCACTAACTTCTTTATTCTCTTTTCTCTTGTCTTTTTACTTTTGTGTGCATTAGTTTTATTATCTTTTTACTTTTGTAAAACGTTTGTGGGTATCGTTGGTGTAAGCCCTCACGAGACTATAACTCGTCCACTAGGGACATCTAGGGGTTTAAAGGCTTGTTGTATATGCTAAATGCAACCGTGATCCCTACGAAAGTGGCTTAGTTTAATTTTAATTGTTTCTTGTATTTTATTTTGTTATTTTGCTCGAGGACTAGCAAAATGTTAGGTTTGGGGGTGTGATGAGCGGAAAATATATCAATATTTACCACCCATTTTACTTAATATTTTGTTTAGTTTCTCGGGTTTGATGAACGTTTTGATGTGTTTTAGTTTATTTTGCAGATAAAATAATATCGGGACACAATGAAATCATTTAGGACGAAATGTGGGTCAAATAAGGGCAAAAATTGGACTTGACATATTAATTTTGGAGATTGGAAACTTGAAAGGGCTTTTTAACGAAGTGCAGTTTTGGAAATTCCAGTTTTGCGCATCTATCGTATTTGGGGCATAACCTTTTACTCCGATATCGGATTGAGCTGATTCAAGTTCCAGATTAAATAAGACTTTGAAAGAAAAAATAATTTCGAATTCTGAAGATTTCATGCCCGAAATTGATGAACCATCCAGAAGTGTGTTGTGTGTAATTATTAAAGTCTTTTTCAATCATTTTCAAAGCAAAAAAATAAATTAATAAATAAATAATAAAAATTATCAAATCACCACCAAACATGATAAGCAATTAGTGGAGCAATTAATAATAGATTTGGTGGAGCAATTAGTGGAGTAATTAGTGGAGCAATTAATAATGGATTTGGTGGATGATTTGATGGAGGCAAAATTTTGCCTATAAATACCAAGCCATTTCTTTTGTAAATTCATACTTTCTTCTAAGGAATTCATTAAGAATACTAAGAAGATTGTATCTTGTTTGTTTATTTACAGCTTTCAGTAATTAATTTCCGCTTTCGCACTTTCTTTTCTTTACTTTTCAGTTTTTACTTTCCGCAATTTACTTTTACGCACATTACTTTTCTTTCTTTAATTTTCAATTTTTACTTTTCAGTAATGAGGAGGTAACTCCCCTTTGCTGAGGTAAGAGGTAAAACTTTTATGACAAATATTTAGATTAGTCTCCCTTAATTATAATATATAAACTAGTTAAAACCTGACTTAACGAGGATACCGCCATATTGGTCGGTTGGTAATTATTTAAATTGGTTTTAACCTGACTAAACTGGATACCGCCTGATTGGTCGGTTGGTAATTAATTATTAAGTTGACTTAATCTGGATATCGCCTATATGGCTGGTTGGTAATTATCATGCAAAGTTAATATATTATATTAAGGGAAATATCTAAAATATAAGTAATAAAAGTGGATCCTTTTACCTCAACATTTTATTTTATTGTACTTTTACTTTATTTACTTTTCAGCAATTTACTTTCAGCATTTACTTTTCAGTAATTTACTTTCAGCATTTACTTTTCGGCATTTAATTTTCAGTATTTTACTTTATGTCTTTTATTTTATTTAAGTTTTTTTTACTACCCGTAAATATGTGTCGTAACTAAGCCAGTTATCTAAGGTTGTGTTGAAATCCAATATCACTGGTTTATAAGTGGTTATTTTATAGTTTGGGTAATTTAAAGGTTTACTTATTAAGTCTTAAGTTTAATGCGTCTTGTTAATTGGCAACTAATAAGATTGATCTAGTAAATCTAAAATAAACTTGACAAAGGAATTTTAGGTTACAGCCTTAGACTTAATAGCCCACGATCTTCCTTGAGGATAGATAACCCTTAATAGATTTCCTTATAGGATAGACATATACCTGTCGGGCGGGGGTAACCTTTATTGGAACTTAATCTTAATGAATCCAGGTAATTTGGTTGACATAGTCATATGGTTCAATTGGGTTATACTGGGTATTTACGTCTGACCATCGACAGAGGCTTTCGCATGATTTAGTGTTCCAGGTTAGTAAACCGATATATTACACAGACATGAAATAACCACTTCATCTTTTAAAAAGATATTGGAAGGATTCACACCCTGCATAGTTTTAAAATTTTGAATTTTCTTCAATATACTTTCAAGCAATTTTATTTACTTGTTTTAATTTTAAAGTCACCACCCATTCAAACAATCAATCCATTAGATACTTGTAAACATTTAACTTCATAAATTGATAACAAAAGGTTTTAAGTCCTCGTGGGATCGATACTTTTTATACTACTTGAACGATACGTGCGCTTGCGTTATACGCGTGTGATTACGCACCGGTCAGTGACGACACGTGGCACTTGGATTCGCGATAAGGTGACACATGGCAAAGGGCTTCGGCAACTCAATGATTGTGCTGACATGGTGATGATGTGGCGATGTTGATTATTGGCACCGTGTGATTGTGACACGTGGCATAAGATGATTGGTTGATGATGATGTGGTTGACACGTGGCAAGCTGACTTGGCATGTGACTGATGTGGATGCCACATGGCTGACACGTGGATGACACATAGGCGACATGTGGTGATGGCGATTATCAGCATATGATGGTGACACGTGTCAGGTGCACGTTATCATGATTTACTGTGATATTGACATATGGCAGGCACACGTTAGCAGATTTGGTGTATGTTAGCAAGCCAACATATTTTAGCAGAATCCCTCTAATTGGTCCACGTGTCTCGGCGCACGTTAGCAGACTCCGGTTTACTTTAGCCTGAGTCTTTTTGTCCATTTTCACTGTTTTGGCCCCGAATCACCTCTAGAGAGTCCTGAAACTTTATTTATCTACAAAATAATACAAAATACATCAAAATATTCACAAAACTCAAGAAACTATACAAAATATTAGGTCAAATGAGTGGGAAATAGTGATACATTTACCACTCATCAAATGTGAACTAACCCAAACAATTTTCAGGCCCTTGAATGCAACATATTCGTCCAAGAGTACGTTGCATCGAACCAGTTGCGAAATGGGGATTTAGAGAAATCTAACACAGTTGTGAGGAGAGAAAATGCCAAGTTGAAGGCGGCACTGGAGGCTTCTGAGATGAGGGTGAAGAAAGCAAAGAAGGAAGTGGTATTGACTCGGATGACTTTGAGGCTGGAACGAGAGGTGTCTGAGGCCAAAAATGAAGCTTTAATGGAGAGTGTTGATATGTTGAAGAAAGAGAAGGACGATTTGGTGGAGCGATTGGAGAGAGTTTCTTAAAATACTATACTGACTGAGAGAAGTTGACTTATGAAGCAAATTTTGGTGGGGGAGCACAAATCCTGGACCCTTAAGAATTGGATTAAGGAGCATGCTCGGTATAAAGTCAAGCTTTTCTCTTCAGATTACAAAATAAAGGAGGCTAAAGAAGTGATTCTGTCGAATGAAAGGATCATCAAGGCTAAGTAGGGGAAGGCCGTAGCCGAAATGGAGTTGGTTGGGATGGAGGAAGCTCCTCAGGGTGTTGAAGATAAAAAAATTGGAGGCTGGTGAAGGGTCTTTTATAAGGAAAGATCAGGTCGTGGAGAAAGAGGCCGACTCTACTAGTGCCCCTCGAGATGCCCTTACCGTCGTTGTCTCTCTAACCGAAATCTTATCTTTTGAGGGTGTTGAAAATTGACTTTCTATTTTTAGTTTGTTTGTAATCAGATTTGTTTTGAACTAACTTAGCTGAATCTAAAACTTCTAACCATTTCTGAATGAAAATTTGTTATAAACTTTGATCTTCTTAGTGTGCTTATCTTGATAATCTTCTTATTTGATGGTCTAAAATTGGGTTTTTTGAAGTTGCTTCTTCTAATCTTCTTAAGACGTTGACTCGAGTGAGGGGCGAGTCATTCACCTATGACTAAGGTTGGCTCGAATCATAGGCTCGGGTGGAAATGAAGTCGTGATGCCTTGGTAGCATCGCTGACTCAAGACTTGGTTTAAGACAAAAACTACCTTAGCTTGAGAGAAAGTCACTTTGGGGTTGGATCACGAGTGACCCTATCGATTTAAGTCTCTGAAACGACATAAAATTAGAATAACATTATTTTATTAAGGGGGTTTGTCCCCAAGTCTTGATGAAGTTTAAAGAGAGAATTCCATGACTATTAGTCTAAGTAAATTCTAAGTTGAAAGAGAGAATTCTAAGTAAATTCTAAGTTCTATGTGTAGTTGTCTCCTTGTCCCCCCAGTCAGATAGTACTTTGTCGAGTGCCTAGTCTACGACTATTAGTTTGTTAGGTCTATCTGTAGAATCATTTGAGATGCACAGCATTCCAGCTGTTCTGGATGGGTTTTCCAGTCGTTGTCCTTAACTTGTACGCCCATTTCTCTATGACCTTTCTAATGACGTATGGGCCTTCCCATGTTAGACCGAGCTTCCCATCTCCAATCTCTTTGGTGTTTTCAAAAACCTTGTGTAAGATCAATTCTCTTTATTTGAAATTTCGGCACCTGACTTACTTTTTAAAGTACTTGGCCATTCTTCTCTGATGGGTGACAATTAATATCAAGATGTGTTCCCTTAACTCATAGATGGAGTTGAGACTATGGTTCAAGAGCTTTCTATTGGATTCTTCTTCAAGCCACTGGTAGCGTGGGGATGGGATACTTCATTTGGCAGAAATGACTACTTCAGCACCAAATGTTAGTGAGAATGGGGTCTCGCCAGTCGATGAGCGAACTGTTGCTGGGTAAGACCAGAACACTCCTAGGACCTCGTCTGCCCACACTCCTTTCGCTTTTTCCAATCTCTTCTATAGTATGTTGATAATAGTCTTGTTGGAAGACTCGGCCTGACCATTAGCTTGTGGGAAGTGCGAAGTTGAGAATCTGAGTTTGATACCCCAATTTCTGCAGAAGTCTTGGAAACGATGGCTGATGAATTGTGAGCCATTATAAGTTACTATCTCTCTTTGTATCTGAAACGATATATGATGCTTTTCCAAACAAAGGTTTGGACTTCACGGTCTCTATCTTGGAAAATACATCTTTTTTTCAGTCTATTTGTGTAACATCCTCTTTCCTGAGATGCCACCGACAGGGAAATAGGCCGTCCTATTTCCCAAAAGCCTCTGACTTTCTGACAATAAATAATACTACCACTCTCAATCCAAAGATGAACTCATGTGTAAGGACCATCGCCCAACTCAATTACATATAATACATATCGATTACTCATTGCTGTGTATTCAGTACATTACACATTGAACTTTTAATATAGACACTTTCAACTTTTACACAAACAGACATTTACTATACATATATCTGGTACATGACTTTACTTTGATTATGACTGAACAGTGTCTCTGACCTGACCTGGTGGACTCAAACCCCTAGTGACTGCCATCAGTATCCATCCTCTTGACCTTGTCCTCCGGGTAACCTGCAAAATAAAGAAACTGGGAGTGGGGGCTGGGGTTAGATCGTTTGAACGACCTAATGATTGTACATTTTTTTAAAAAAAATGAAAACTGAAAGACTTTACAAAACATTCATTTGTTTCTGAAATCAGAATCATCTTCAAGAGAACAATCTTTTATGAAATTTCTTTCTTATCTAAAAATACACCTCTTCATGTAGAACCGTTCTGGAAATCTTTTCTATCTGTAAAACTCCGAGTCTTTCTGTAAAACAGAATTCTTTCTAAAATCTTTTTCGTAAAACGGTTCTTTCTAAATCATTTTTTTACAAAACCATCATTTTTGATAACCATATCTCGGAATATCTGTAGAAAACCTTATGCATGAGGGCATTATATATCATCGTCCCCCCATACGCTTATCTAGTGGTCTTGGGCATTACGATAGCATTCCCCCAAGCCACTGAACTGGAACCAGGTGTGTAAATCCATGCCATTGGGGCGTTACGTATCGTCGTCCCCCAATGCACGCCATTATCCTGTCCCTGAATCTAGGGTCTAGGGGCATTACATCTCGCCATCCCGTAGCATTAAAATCTAGGATCTAGTGGCATTACGTATCACTGTCCCCTAGTCCCGCTTTACATGTGCACATGTTATATCCGTCAATTCCATTATCTGTACCAAGTTACATCTAAGGTGGGTTTTTCCCACATGCCTCTGAAATCATAAAATCATATTTTGAAATCAATATTTCTAAAAACGTCATCAAATTGTTAAGCATTTGAAATCAAACTTGGCTAATGCCCAATATGCGGAAAAGTAAGTTTCGATTAAAAAATATATAAGTAAATACAATTTGAGAAGAGGGTCCACTCACAGATTTGGAATCTGGCTGACATTACTTTACTTCGGCGTAGGAGATTGTGGTTAATGCAAGGATATATAATTAGTAAACTAGATTAGAATATATGCCAAAGAATATATTTCAGAATTAGGCTAAGTTTATCTATTCAAGTACTTGCTATGACTATATGGCGTATCATAATTGTGTCATGATGTGACGTGTGTACATGTGCCGATACGAGACCTTTAGGGTGTCTTCTAACTTCTTAAGATGATTATGAAACAGTTGTGAAATTATATTTATCTCGCTTCACGATGCTGGGTCCGGCGCGTCGCGACGCCCATGCAAATAGACCTAGGCAAATAGCATGCTCTGTTTTGCATCACGACGCCCACCAGATCATACCTGAGTTTGAGCATCTGTCTATCATGTATCGTGATGCCAAATATTGAGCATCATGACGCTCATACGATTAGGTCCAAGGTAGTGAGACTTTGATTCTTACACGTTGCGACACTGCGTGTTGAGTGTCGCGACGCTTAGCCAATTTCAGGGCCTAGCTTGAATCCTCAATTACATTTTCCAAATAATCACCAACACTATCATCATCATAACTCTAACTCATCTTAATTTAATTTCATTCCATATTATCAAAACAAATCCATTTATTCTAATATCATCAAGTTCAAATATCCAATTCTATATACTCCAATCTAATCCAATGTCTAGAGTTTTCTTAATTTGAGGTTTCTTATAATCCTTATTTTCTTAACACTATAACCATATAAACAACATTAACCACAACCCAACAATACCACTTAATCATCAAAACATCAACATTTTAAATTTGGGTCAAGGTTTCCTTACCTTATCTTATTTGATTTCCTTCACTATTCAAGTCATTTAGGCTTGATATTCCTCCTCCTAGTTTGTTGTGATTTGATTTGCACTTGTTTTCTCCTTATTTTTGGTAAGGAAATGGCTTTCCTCATCTTTCTTCTTCTTTCTTTCTTTCTCTCCCTCACTCACATTTCTTCTACTTCTTTCATCTCTTTTGAGATGGATGAATAATATGGCTGAATTTTTTAATGGTTTAATGGCAAAAAAATCAGAAGTCTTGAGAATTTTCTAGATAGGTCCTCGGGTACTATTCATCCAAATTTGTTTCTTGTATTTTTGACCTGTTTCTGGTTCATATTTGGAAAAATATCCAACACAGAAGATGTAGGTATCAATCTTAAATTTTCGATGATATAAGGTTCATAAAAATCAGAGTTCATATGGAAATGTTACGACCCAAATACCATTGGCTATCCGGATTTAATATTGGAATGAATTTCGTATCGGAACTACGAGAAATTTATCAAATGTCTGAAAAATCATTCCATTAGCACGTACATGCTTGAACATGATTTACATCAAGTATTATTCCATTCATAACTTATTAGTAATCGAGAATCCTCCTTGGTTCCTTTCTAGATAAACCATCTCTCGAGGTCTGCTGTCCCTGTCTCAGAATACGGTATTACGTGTATTGGGCTTTCTTACAGTTACCTTATCTATGTTGGAAAATGATGAGAGAAGAATCTACATCACAACGGATGTCAACGTCCTTGTTACGGTACTTTGTGTCCTAGAAGAGTCTATTACTCATGTAAGATAGGTATGAGATAGACTCCATCCAGACAGTTTCCTTAACTGGTATCACCAAGCGGTTGGAATATGGGTTTGGGTGTCTAGAATCTCTACATCCTTTTTGGTATCTCATGTCTATTAGGACTTCCACAACCAAATCAAATTTCTTGCTTCTTTTATCTTTCTGACTATTATTCGTTATTTGGGAAAATTTTCTATCTATACGAGATATTTAAAGGCTATTGGATTCGTTTGGAAGAATTTTCTAAGGAGGGAAGGAATCTTATTCAGGTTTATCTATCATCTTTTATTATTTCTCAAGCTTAATCTGTTCTCCTAACTACTATGAGTCCTGAAAATTTCTTTATTATCTCATTAAGTCTCTCTATTTTTCTAACTGCTTCTGGTTACTTTAAGCATCTGTACCTTATTCTATACTTTTCTTTTTAGCTTTCTCTTTCTTTTCCTACTCCATTGGGTGGGTATCCTTAGAACTTTACTATTTAGTTTCATAACTTATCTTGAACTTCTTCTATTAAACAAGGATGATTACGGAAGGATTTTCAACTTGAATAAGGAATATAGTTACTTTGATAAAGAGGAATATTCACATAACTTAGGAGTTCTTACTAACTTGTCTATATAACTTAAATATGTACTTGAGGATCAGATACTGGAGAGGTAGTGCCTCGCATGCTAGTATCCCAGGCATACTGAGTATACAAGACCCCAACACTCTACCCACTGTAGACATTAACTCCCTAGATCATGCTCTGATACCATCTTTGGAACATCCCCTTTCCAAAGATGCTATCGGCATTGAAATATGTCGTAATATTTCTCCTGAGCGTCTGAATTTCTGACCATAAATAATACTGGCACTCTCATTCCAAACATGAACTCATGCGTAGGGACCATCGCCCAACTCAGTTACATAGAATACATATCGATTACTCATTACTCATTCCAAACATGTACCGATACGAGACCCTTAGGGTGTGTTCCAGCTTCTTATGATGATTATGAACTAGTTATGAAATCATTTTGTCTCGCGTCACGACACCCACGCAAACAGACCCAGTCGGAGAGCATACTCTGAATCGTATCGTGACGCCTGACGTTGCGCATCATGACTCAGACCCGAAGCAGAGCCTCTACTTATCATGCGTCGTGACATTGGGTGTGGAGCGTTGCGACGCTAAGCCAATTTCAGGGCCAAGCATGAATTCCTCAATCACATTTTCCAAATAAGCACCACACTGTCATCATCATAACTCCAACTCATCTTAACATAATCTTGTTCCATATTATCAAACCAAATCCATTATTTTAATATCATCAAGTCCCAATATCCAATTCTATATACTCCAATCTAATCCAATGTCTAGGGTTTTCTTACTTTGAGGTTTCTTATAATCCTTATTTTCTCAACACCATAACCACATAAACAACATTAACCACAACCCAACAATACCATTTAATCATCAAATCTTCAAAATATCAACATTTTAAATGTGGGTCAAGATTTCCTTACCTTATCTCATTTGATTTCCTTCACTATCCAAGTCGTCTAGGCTTGATATTCCTCATTCTAGTTTATTGTGGTTTGATTTGCACTTATTTCATCATTATTTTTGGTAAGGAAATAGCTTCCCCCTCTTTCTTCTTCTTTCTTTCTTTCTATCACTCACTCACGTTTCTTCTTATTCTTTCCTCTATTTTGAGATGGATGAATAGTGTCCATATTTATACTATAGGCTGAATTGTTTAATGGCTTAATGGTAAAAAAATCAGAAGTTTTGAGAATTTTCTAGATAAGTCATCGGGTACTATTCTTCTGAATTTTTCTTATTATATTTTTGACCTGTTTCTGAACCGAATTTGGAAATATTTCCAACACGGAAGTTGTAGGTCTCGGTCTTAGATTTCCAACGTATAAAGTTTATAAAAAATTAGAGTTCATATGGAAGAGTTACTTCCCAAACACCATAGGTTATCCGGATTTAATCTTGGAATGAATTTCGTATCAGAACTGCGAGAAATTTATCGAATGTCCGAAAAATCATTCCATGAGGACGTACATGCATGAACATGATTATATCATGTATTATTCCATCCATAACTTAGTAGTCGTCAGGATTATCGGGGTGTTACAACTTAGAGTAGTAGTCCCTGAATGTAAGAATATAAACTCGTTGGCTCGGAGCTGCTGGGAGTTTGCCTATGATGTCCATCCCTCATTTCATGAATGGCCAATAGGATAGAATGGGATTGAGTTTCTCCGGTGGTAAATATGAGACTGGTGCGAACCTCTGACATTTATCGCATCGACGAGTGAAGTCTACCAATTCGGTTCACATGGTGGGCTAATAATACCATGTATCCCCCGAAATGGTTTCCACACTCACCTTCATGCAATTCTGCCAACATGTATTGGGCTTCTTCTGTAGTGACACACTTGAGGTAGAGCCCAGAGTATGACCTCTTCAGGAGTTAATCATCACAGTGAGTGAACCTTGCCACTTGGCATTGAACTTTCCGAGCTTCGATTTTATCATGTTGGAGAGTGCCTTCCATTAGATACTTCACCAGCAAAGTCATCTAGGAGTCGGCTCGACTGACTTAGGCTACGTCTTTGGTTTCTTCCTTCTAGATGGCTAGCCATTGTAAGAATACCATCGAAATGGGCTGAGGTTTGTTCCCAACATTTACGAGCTGAGAATGGCTAAGGCGTTCACATGAGAGTTTTTAACTCTAGGAACTTGTGATATTGCTTATTCTTCAAATGTCCCCTGAAGTTCTTTCACCTTTCATAAGTAGAAGGCCATCTGTGAATCCCTTGCTTGATATGACCCTTGGAGCTAGTTGATGACGAGTTGAGAGTCTGATTTCACCTCTATCTTCTTTACTCCGAGGTCTTTAGCTAATGTCAATTAATCGATCAGTGCCTCGTACTCGGCTTCATTGTGGTGACTTTGAAACCACACTTGACCACTTGTTGTAACATGTCTCCTTCATGTGTGGTAAGTACAAGCTCCAATAGCAACCTTCATTTGTTGCTCGACCCATTGACTGTGAGTTTCCAAGTTTCGATCAGCTGAACGCAATGGACTTCTGTGTCGGCTTCGTCTTGTAAACTATGGGAAAAATAGGCCATGAAATCTGCTAATGCTTGAGACTTGTTCGAGGTACGAGGTTGGTAAGTTATGTCATGCTCTCCAAGCTCCACTGCCCATTTGACTAGCCTTCCGGAGAGTTTGGATTTATGGAGCATGTTCCTCATGTGATAAGTTGTGTAGACAATATTGGGGTTCCTTGGAATTATGGGCGTAATTTCTGAGCCATTATTATCAAGGCCAGTACCAAATTTTCCATTTGGGTATAACGAGTCTCTAAGTCGAGTAGGGCTCTACTTACATAGTAGACTGTGAGTTGAGTTCATTCTTCTTCTCAGACCAAGATTGTGCTGACAGCTTATTTCGATACCCTCAAATAGACGTAAAGCCTCTCATTGTCGATTAGCTTTGAAAGGAGTGGTGGATTGGTCAGGTATCGCTTGAGTTCCCTCAAAACATCTTCGCATGCGGGGGGTCCATTCAAAGTTTTTTGCTTTCTTGAGGGTGGAGAAGAACATAAAATATTTATTTGTCGACTTGAAGATGAACGTATTTAGGGCTGCTACCCTCCTCACAAGTCGCATGACATATTTTGGGCTTGTGGGGGATGAGATATCAAGGATGGACTTGATCTAATCCGGATTGGCTTCTATCCCCCGTTGAGTGACCATGTAGCCCAGGAATTTAATCGATGCGACACCGAAGGCGCACTTGGTAGGATTTAGCTCCTTGCCGTATTTCCTCATTATGTCGAACACTTGCTTCAAGTGCTCTAGATGTTGTTCAAATTTTAATGACTCGACCAACATGTCGTCAGTATACACTTCCATCATGTTCCCTATCTATTGGGAAAATATTTTGTTGAGGTGTGGCTCTAGCGTTCTTGAGTCCGAATGGCATAATTTTGTAGTAGTAGATTCCTTTATTGGTGACGAAGATCATATTTTCTTGGTCACTTGGGTGCATTAGGATTTGATTATAGACTGAGTAGGCGTCCATGAAGCTCAATAACACCTGGAGCTCTTCTTTGATAATTCGATTCATTTCCGAGGTAAATTTCCTCCTCTTCTGTCTAATCAAAGGGGTGGTCTGGGTCCATGTGGAGCTTGTGGGTCACATCTCTGGACTCATCCCGGTCATGTCTTCATGTGACCATGCAAAGCAGTCATGTCGCTCCATGAGGAGGTTTATCAAATCTATGCTCAACTTGGGTTCAAGGTGGGACCCAATTTGAGCTTTGTAGTCCACAAGCTGAAATAATGTTGGGTCACTTCTTCTAAGGCCACTAACACATGAAGAAATTTTATGCGTAGCTGAAATAATGTTGGGTCACTTCAAATTACCATCATTCGAAGAGATGAAGGCCAAAAGAAAATGCAAGAAGACGAGGGGGAATGAGCCTGAACTTTTAGAAGTAGAGGCACCAGTTCTCAAAGGGGTAACATCTACGAAAGCTCTCGTAGTCCAATTGAAACAGTCGACTGCGATGAATGTGGCTGCGAAGAAGTGAAATGTCGTTGTTGAACCGGAAGAGGATCTGAAGAATGTCATCGTTAGAATTCTTCATTGGTCTACTGTGTTTTCAGATCCTACTAGTCTTTCAAAGTTTGTCAATAGACTCCTTCTTGAATAGGATGAGCATCGGCTGGTCGAAATATGCCCATTGGAATCGATCAAAAAGGCCATGGCCTTGAATTACCAAGTAAGGACTTTATGAGCTGTGTTTCCCTTTTTTATCTAAATTTTATCGAATGGGAACTAAACCCAAACAATTTTCAGGCCTTGAATGAAACCTATTCGTCCAAGAGTACGTTGCATTGAACCAGTTGCGAAATGGGGATTTAGAGAAATCTAACACAGTTCTGAGGAGAGAAAATGCGAAGTTGAAGGCGGCACTGAAGCTTCTGAAATGAAGGCGAAGAAATTAGAAAAGGAAGTGGCGTCGACTCGGACGACTTTGAGGCTCAAACGAGAGGTGTCTGAGGCCGAAAATGAAGCTTTCATGGAGAGTGTTGATATGTTGAAGAAAGAGAAGGACGATTGGTGGAGCGATTGGAGAGAGTTACTTAAAATACTATGCTAACTGAGAGAAGTTGACTTATGAAGAAAATTTTGGTGGGGGAGCACAAAGCGTGGACCCTCAAGAATTGGATTAAGGAGCATGCTCGGTATGAAGTCGGGCTCTTCTCTAAGATTACAAAATAAAGGAGGCTAAAGAAGTGATTCAGTCGAATGAAATGAGCATCTAGGCTAAGGAGGGGAAGGCCGTAGCCGAAATGGAGTTGGTTGGGATGGAGGAAGCTCCTCAAGGTGTTGAAGATAAAAAATTGGAGGCTGGTGAAGGGTCTTTTATAAGGGAAGATCAGGTCGTGGAGATAGAGGCTGACTCTGATAGTGCCCCTCGAGATGCCCTTACCGTCGTTGTCTCTCCTACTGAAATCCTATCTTTTTAGGGTGTTGAAAATTGACTTTCTATATTTAGTTTGTTTGTAATCAGATTTGTTTTTAACTAACTTAGCTGAATCTAAAACTTCTAGCCATTTCTGAATGAAAATTTGTTCTAAACTTTGATCTAAAGGGTGCATATCTTGATAATCTTTTTATTTGATGGTCTAAAATCAGTTTTTTCGAAGTTGCTTCTTGTAATCCTCTTAAAATGTTAACTCGAGTGAGGGGCGAGTCATTCGCCTACGACTAAGGTTGGCTCGAATCGTAGGCTCGGATGGAAATGAAGTCGTGATACCTTGGTAGCATCGCTGACTCAAGACTTGGTTTAAGACAAAATCTACCTTAGCAAGAGAGAAAGTCACTTTGGGGTTGGATCACGAGTGACCCTATCGATTTAAGTCTCTGAAACGACATAAAATTAGAAAAACCGTATTTTATTAAGGGGGTTTTTCCCCAAGTCCTGATGAAGTTTAAAGAGAGAATTCAATGACTATTAGTCTAAGTAAATTCTAAGTTGAAAAAGAGAATTCTAAGTAAATTATAAGTTCTATGTGCAGTAGTCTCCTTGTCCCCCCAGTCAGAGAGTAGTTTGTCTAGTGGCTAGTCTACGACTATTAGTCTGTTAGGTCTATCTGTAGAATCATTTGAGATGCACAGCGTTCCAGCTGTTCTGGATGGGTTTTCCAATCGTTGTCCTCAACTTGTACGCTCATTTCTCTACGACCTTTCTAATGACGTATGGGCATTCCCATGTTAGATCGAGCTTCCCATCTCCAATCTCTTTGGTGTTTTCAAAAACCTTGTGTAAGACCAATTCTCCTTATTTGAAAGTTTGGCACCTGACATACTTCTTAAATTGCTTGGCCATTCTTCTCTGATGGGTGACAATTCATATCAAGGTGTGTTCCCTTAACTCATAGATGGCGTCGAGACTATGGTTCATGAGCTTTCTATTGGATTCTTCTTCAAGCCACTGGTAGCGTGGGGATGGGATACTTCCTTTGGCAGAAATGACTACTTCAGCACCAAATGTTAGTGAGAATGGGGTCTCACAGTCGATGAGCGAACTATTGCTCGGTAAGACCAAAACACTCCTAGGAGCTCGTCTGCCCACACTCCTTTCACTTTTTCTAATCTCTTCTACAATGTGTTGATAATAGTCTTGTTGGAAGACGCGACCTGACCGTTAGCTTGTGGGAAGCGCGAAGTTGAGAATCTGAGTTTGATACCCCAATTTCTGCAGAAGTCTTGGAAGCAATGGCTGATGACTTGTGAGCCATTATAAGTTACTATCTCTCTTTGTATCTTGAAGTGATATATGATGCTTTTCGAAACAAACGTTTGGACTTCACGGTCTCGTATCTTGACAAATACATCTTTTTCGGTCTATATGTGTAACATCATTTTTCCAGAGATGCTACTGGCAGAGAAATATGCCGTCCTATTTCCCAAAAGCCTCTGACTTTCTAACAATAAATAATACTACCACTCTCAATCCAAAGATGAACTCATGTGTAAGGACCATCGCCCAACTCAATTACATTGAATACATATCGATTAATCATTGTTGTGTATTCAGTACATTACACTTTATACTCTTAATATAGACACTTTCAACTTTTACACACACAGACATTTACTATACATATATATGATGCATGACTTTACTTTGACTCCGACTGAATAGTGTCTCTGACTTGACCTGGTGGACTCAAAACCCTAGTGACTGCCATCAGTATCCATCATCTTGAGCTTGTCCTCTGGGTAACATGCAAAACAAAGAAACTATGAGTGGGGGCTGGGGCGGGGGGTTAGATCGTTTGAACGACCTAATGGGTGGACCTTTTTTTTAAAAACTGAAAGACTTTACAAAACATTCATTTGTTTATGAAATCAGAATCATCTTCAAGAGAACAATCTTTTCTGAAATCTATTTCTTATCTAAAAATACAACTCTTCCTGTAGAACCATTCTGGAAATCTTTTCTCTCTGTAAAACTCCGAGTCTTTCTGTGAAACAGAATTCTTTCTAAAACCTTTTTCGTAAAACGATTCTTTCTAAATCTTTTTTTTACAAAACCATCATTTTTGAAAACCATATCTTGGAATATCTGTAGAAAACCTTATGCATGAGGGCATTATGTATCGTCGTCCTGTTGGAGTTTAATCAAGTCCACAAGATCACAAACAATGCATAAAAAACGAGTTGAATACACAAAGGAGTAAGGCGGAATTCATACTCACATTGATGGGTTTTGATGAAATGAAGAACACAAGCCTTCAAGCTTCTCAAACTCGCGGTAATGGAGCTCCTTGTGCTGCTGGACTGCTCGGTTTTGGGGCTTGTCTTCCTCTCCAAGATTCGGCCATGCATGGACTCCATTGAAGCTCCAAGCTTCAAGCTTTTCCATGCTCACAAATTCGTTTCCCTATCACCATAATACAACCCATGTGTGTGCTAGCACTACTCTCCTTTATTTGCTTCTCAAAATTTCGGTGAAACCAGAAAAATTTAAGAAGAAATCGGCACCATGCCGTGAGAGGAGAAGAGAAGAAGAAGAGGGAAAATGAGAGGGAGAGAAGAAGTCGTGTACTGTACCGTGAGAGAGAGAAAAAAAAAGATGTCCAATATATATATTTTATTTCATTTTCCAAGTAAAAATAAATAAAACACATATATATATCTTATCTTTTAATTCTAAAGTCAAAAAATAAAAAGCAATAATGCTTTCCATCACTTCAACTTTTACTTTAAGTCACATCACATCTATTCACTTTAATAAAGTGACATATTGTCAAGTCATATCACTCAAAGTGACAATTGATTTGACGATTGACGCGACAAACGATTTGACGCTTGTTGTGACTCGCGTGCCGCGCTCGAATTCGAAATGCGAATGCGCTCGCAATCACTCTCGGGCTCGGGTTCGCTAATTCCAAATTAAC
>SKCR01002945.1:0-17425 GCA_019454045.1 Zanthoxylum bungeanum | reverse complement strand
TCTACGGTGATAAGTTGCCACATATTGTAAGAGTTATATATATTTCCAAAATGATTAAAACTATTGACCGGCGTAATCACACAAGTATAACGTAAGCTACTAATTTATGAAGTTAAATGTTTACAAGTATCTAATGGATTGGTTATTTGATTGGATGGTGACTTTAAACTTAAAACAAGTAAATGAAATTGCTTGAAAGTAGATTGAAGAAAATTCAAATTTATAAAACTATCCAGGGTTGTGAATCCTTCCAATATCTTTTTAAAAGATGAAGTGGTTATTTTACGTTTGTGTAATATATTGGTTTATTAACCTGGAACATGAAATTATGTAAAAGCCTCTTCCGATGGTCAAATACAAATGCCCAGTATAACCCAACTAATCATATTCCTATGTTAACCAAGTTATATGAATTAATTAAGATTCAGTTCCAATTGTGGCTACCCCCGCCCGACAGGTATATTCTTATCCTGTAAGGAAATCTATTAAAGTGTTATCTATCCTCAAGGAAGATCGTGGGCTATTGAGTCTAAAGTCTTAAGCCAAAAATACATTTTCCAAGTTCATTTTAAGTTTACCAGTTCAATTTTATTAATGGTCAGTTAATAAAAAGCATTAAGACTAAGGCTCAATAAATAAACCTTTATATTACCCAAACCGTAATTTAACCCCTTATAAACCGGTGATATTGGACTTCATCACAACCCCATATAACTAACTTAGTTACAACACATAACTCGGGCTGGTAAAAACTTAAATAAAATAAAAGACATAAAGTAAATTGCTGGAAATTAAATACTGAAAAGTAAATTGTTGAAAAGTAAATTGCTGAAAAGTTAATAAAGTAAAAGTACAATAAAAGAAAATACTGGGGGTTAGAGGATCCACTTTTATTACTACTATTTTAGATATCTCTCTTAATATAATATATTAACTTTGCGTGATAATTACCAACCAGCCATATAGGCGGTATCCTGATTAAGTCAAATTAATAATTAATTACCAACCGACCAACCAGGCGGTATCTATGCTTAGTCAGGTTAAAACCAATTTATAATTAATTACCAACCGACCAATATGGAGGTATCCTCGTTAAGTCAGGTTTTAAATAGTTATTATATTATAATTAAGAGATATTAATCTAAATAGCAATAATAAAATCTTTACATTTTACCCCAGCAATGGGGAGTTACCTCCTCATTGCGTAAAAAGTAAAAACTGAAAAGTAAAGAAAGGAAAGTACTGTGCGTAAAAAGTAAATTACAGAAAGTAAAGACTGAAAAGTAAAGAAAAGAAAGTGTGAAAGCGGAAATTAATTACTAAAAGCTGTAAATAAACAAACAAGATACAATCTTCTTAGTTATTCTTAAGGAATTTCAAAGAAGAAAGTATGAATTTACCAATGAAATGGCTTGGTATTTATAGGCAAAATTTTGCCTCCACCAAATCCATTATTAATTGCTCCACTAATTGCTTCACCAAATCCATTATTAATTGCTATCATGTTTGGTGGGAGCTTGACTATTTTTATTTATTTTTTTATTTATTATTTTTTTGCTTTGAAAATGACTTTAATAATTACGCATAACATACTTTTGGATGTTTCATCAATTTCAGTCATGAAATATTCATAATTCGAATTATTTTGTTCTTCAAAGTTGTAGATCTTTGAGTCTTATTTAATCTGGAACCTGCATTAGCTCAATCCGATATCAGAGTAAAGAGTTATGCCCAAAATACGATAGTTGCACAAAATTGGAATTTCCGAGACTGC
Organism: Zanthoxylum bungeanum; assembly: GCA_019454045.1. Lineage (NCBI taxonomy): Eukaryota > Viridiplantae > Streptophyta > Magnoliopsida > Sapindales > Rutaceae > Zanthoxylum > Zanthoxylum bungeanum. The sequence continues at coordinate 15,651 of SKCR01002945.1, read as the reverse complement.
ACTTCGTTAGAACGCCCTTTCAAGTTTCCAATCTCCAAAATTAATATGTCAAGTCCAATTTTTGCCCTTATTTGACCCAAATTTTGTCATAAATGATTCCATAGAGTCGAAACATTATTTTATCTGCAAAATAAACTAAAACACATAAAAATGTTCATCAAACCCGAGAAACTAACTAAAATATTAAGTAAAAGGGGGCGGTAAATATTGATATATTTTTCGCTCATCACACCCTCAAACCTAACATTTTTCTAGTCCTCGAGCAAAATAATAAAATAAAATACAAGAAACAATTAAAATTAAACTAAGTCACTTTCGTAGGGATCACGGTTGCATTTAGCGTATGCAACAAGCCTTTAAACCCCTAGGTGTCCCTAGTGGACGAGTTGCAGTCTCGTGACTGCTTATAGCAACGATACCCACAAACATTTTACAAAAGTAAAAAGATAATAAAACTAATGCACACAAAAACAAAAAGACAAGAGAAAAAAGAATAAAGAAGTTAGTGATTAAACAGGTGAAACTTTTAATCCAAGTCAATAGTTGTTTTGTTTCTTTCTTAATTACCGAATAAGTAAATTCTCTGATTATTTTTACCATTCTCCATATACACAGTCAACAAAATATTAATCAACTCATTTTGCCCACAATAGTCACGAGTGTAGTTGAGAAGAGAGTAATATTTTTGTCCTAAAGTTTTATAAGAATTCACACCTTTTTTAAGCAATGGAATAATTTTTTTTTCTGATTTTTTATTTATTTATATACAATATCTTCCATCTATGTAGCGAGCTTTGGGCTAGTGACTCCCAAACCAGTTGGTTTTAGGGCACTAGGTGTTAAGATACCCATACTGACTTAATTTCTCAGACTTTATATATATATATATATATTTGCAACATCTTTGATCTATGTAGCGAGCTTTGGGCCAATGACTCCCAAACCAGTTGGTTTTAGGGCATTAGGTGTTAAAACATCCTTACAGACTTAATAACTCGGATCTCAGACGTTTTTTTTTTTTACTCCATCGATTTTTATAGATGCTTCCTCCAATTAAACTATAGCACTGAATATTACAAACTTTTCAATTACAGCTCATGTCTGTATGTTACCATGTATGCTGATAATACCTGACAACTGAGCATATGAAGATTCATTTTAGTCAGTATTATGGACAATTCACAAATTAAATAATTTAAAATGAAATAAACAAAAATTAACTTGTTCCAAAATAGGTTGAGATACGTCTCATGAATGGAAATTCCTTACACAGCTATCTCACACCAATTCCACATGATTAATAAAAACATAAAAATACAAAATTATTATTTTTTTTGTAAAATTTTTCAAATTTTTTTGGCTTTTTCGAATATTTTTGACTAAAAAAAAAAAAAAACAAGATACAATTTAATTATTCTCCTCCCTCAAACCTAAATGAGACATTGTCCCCAATGTCTTAAATAGTAGAAGAAGAGTTTAGAAAACCGTACCTGGTTAGCTGAAATTCTACATCTGAATGAAAAGTTAAAGGTTTAGATCCAGATTTATCCTACGCCTATTACGACGATCATTATTGGACTAGTTTATCTTGGAAAGAATGAGGTCAATTTGAGGTTCAAATGCTAAGATTTGGTCAATTAAATCTGGGGCAGTTCTGGCAGTAAAGAGGAGTTCTTTTACAGGCTTTGACACGAACCAATTTCTCCAAGCATCATCAAGAAACACACAAAGAAAATAATAAAATCCATCAACATTGTACAGTCCAAGCGGTTTCTGGTGTATGTTCAAGTTTGTCCAAGATAGTACTGTAAAAATTTCCTCCATCGTGCCCAAGCCTCATGGCAAAGCAATAAAAGCATCAGGGCGGTTAATCATCTCTACCAGTCGTTCAGACATACCTGGCACGATTAGTTCCTCGTCGTTTGATGATCCAATAAGATTCGCCTCCGCCAAGGGTTTTGGGATGATTCCCAAGACTTGACTACCTCTATCTTGTACAGTCTTTGAAATGATCCACATTAGTATAAGATTGCCACCGCCATATACTAAGTGCATATTCCTTGCAGAAATGACTCGACCCAATTCACTACAAGAAAACTGCCAAATAGCGACGGAAAAATACGTAGCTAATTCGTCGCTAATTGGCCATTAGCGACGGAATAGCGACGGAAAAATTTCGTCTCTATTTTGTTGGTCGCAAAAAAAATAGCGACGGAAATATATCATCCGTCGCTAAAGTTAGCGACGGATGGAAATTCCGTCTCTATATAGCGACATAATGTCCGTCTCTAATTAGAGACGGTTAGTATTCCGTCGCTAAATAACAACGGAAAATTTTGTTTCTAATTAGAGACGGAATTTCCATCCATCGCTATTTAGCGACGGAAATTCCGTTTCTATAATTTTTTTGAAAAAAAAAATTAAAAACTGAAATTTTAAAATTTTAGATAGGCGGGAAATTTAAAATTTTAAAAATATTTAGCGACGGAATATTTCCGTAGCTATTCCGTAGCTATAAATTTTTTTTGAAAAAAAATTAAAAATTTTAAAATTTTAGAGAGGCGGGAAATTTAAAATTTTAAAAATTTTGAAAATATTTAAGAACGGAATATTTCCGTAGCTATTCCGTAGCTATATTTTTTTTTTTTTGAAAAAAAAAATTAAAAACGAAAATTTTAAAATTTTAGAGAGGCGGGAAATTTAAAATTTTAAAAATATATGAAACTTTTAAAATTTTAGAAATGAAAAAATTTTATAATTTTAGAAAAGAAAAAATTTAAAATTTTAGAAAGGAAATTTTTTTAAAATTTTAGAGAGGTTGGAAATTTAATAATTATATAGATATGAAAAATTTATAAATTGTAGAGATATGAAATTTTTAAATTTTAGATAAGGGAAAATTTTAAAAATTTTGAATGTTATAAAATTTGAAAAAAGTGGATTTTTTTAATTGTTATATATACATCTTAAATTATACAAGATACCGTAATGTCCACCGCGAGCTTCGACACACCACCATCCATTTACGAAACGTCCACCGTTTGTTTCTTAAGAAATTTTAAAAGAGGGGATAAGAAAAATGAGAAATTGATAATGAGAGTTGAGGTAATGAAAAATTTGATGGTATATGAAATTAAGTAAGAAAATTTTGGATGGTGTATTGGAGTTGAGAGTTAAAAAGATTATGATGTATATATAGAGGAAAAAAAAATAAGAGAAGCGGGAAAATTGTAAATTTTGTATACTTTTGAAATTTTCACAAGGTGGGAAATTTTTTGAAATTTGACGAAAATTAGCGACGAAATTGATATTCCGTTTCTATTTAGAGACGGAAAATCCGTCTCTATTTTTTTTAAAAAAAAAAAAAGTGGAGCCGAAAGAAATAAAGTTTGGGGGGATTGAAAATTTTAAAAACTAGCGACGGAATAGAAACGGAACAATTCCGTTTCTAATTAACAAAAAAATTTAAAATAAAAATAAAATTTAAAATTAGCGACGGAATTGAAATTCCGTTTCTAATTAGCGACGGATTTTGAATTCCGTTTCTAATTAGCGACGGATTAGAGACGGAAAAATTCCGTTTCTAATTAACAAAAAAATTGAAAATAAAAATAAAAATTGAAGATTAGAAACGGAATTGAAATTCCGTTTCTAATTAGCTACGGAATTGAAATTCCGTTTCTAATTAGCTACGGAATTGAAATTCTGTTTCTAATTAGCGAAGGAATATCAATTCCATTTCTAATTAGCGACGGAACAATTCCGTTTCTAATTAATAAAAAATTAAAATTAAATTAAATTAAAATTAGCGACGGAATTGAAATTCCGTTTCTAATTAGTGACGGATTAGCGACGGAAAAATTCCGTTTCTAATTAACAAAAAATTTAAAATAAAAATAAAAATTAAAGATTAGAAACGGAATTGGAATTGAAATACGTTTCTAATTAGAGACGGAATTTGAATTCCGTTTCTAATTAGCGACGGAAAAATTCCGTTTCTAAACAAAATTAGCGACGGAATAGTAATCTGTCTCTAATTAGTGACGGATTTTCATTTCCGTCTCTAATTTAGAGATGAAATTTTTTTTGTCGCTGAATTCCGTCCCTAATATCATTATCCGTTCAATTCCGTCTCAATCTGTCGCTACATTTTGAAATGGAATATTCCGTCGCTAAATTCCGTCGCCTAAAACTGTAATTTCTTGTAGTGATTCTTGTGCCGCTGTTACGTATTCTGGTATAACGCCAACACTGGTACCGTAAAACACACAGATGTTTTCAACCCGTCTTCTTGAAGTAGCTTCCATTTTTATCCGGATGCCTTCAAAGGTGCAATGATGAGTTGAATTTATAGAACCTGAAAAGGATGAGAAAATATCACAAGTATCTTCCAAATGACGATTAATAGAAAAATAGTAAATCGTGAAAGGTCAAAAAGTAGCCTGGATCATGTCAGAGAAAATAACAAAACAACTCACAATTATTAGGAAAAGACAAAGAGATAATATTTACAATAATGTAACGGCTTGAATGACATCTATGCGTCAGGGACAAGCTTCCCATCCAATTTTCTTATAAATTGGCAAACAGTGTCTTTTAGAGTCAGATTCCCGAGACTTAACTGTTGTCTTTCTTTACAGAATTGTGCATATAATATGCGAATTTCGTGATACACATATCCATTGGGATGCATCTCAAGAGTTTTAGATATGTCATCCAAAGACTCCTTACTCAAGCCATCCTTAATGAAATTAATCTTATCTTCACAGTTATCAGACAACCATTCCCAAGAATGATAACGAGTATTACAAAACATACGAGCAATTTATAGCATACACCATTCTTTTAGCTCTTCTTTTTAGCATAGGTGTCTTCCTAACCAGGCAGATGCGAAATAAAAGAGTCAGAAGACTCATCTGCCAATCGGACCGGTGCTTCAATAATCCAACAAATGTCATTAGGAATAACTTTGATCATCAGTAGTCTCATCTGTTCCAAACGAGTTTTGTAAACTTTCATCAGAATATTTTGAGGAGAGAGAGAGGAAATTGCTTGTGAAGATTTGCAAGAGCATCTTCCAATTAATACACAAATTGCATGGGTTGCCTCCCAGCTAGCGTTAAGTTTAATGTCGTCAGCTAGACATGATTTCCCGAACGTTAGGATGGATCTGAAAGTGTGACACTTTCTTTTTGTCGCTCAAATGATATTCTCCCCAGTAGTGCTTGATACGCTGGCCGTTAACCTTAAATGTGTTGTTGGACTTGGGGTTGTACAATTCAACAGCTCCATATGGTAAAACCTGAGTAATCTCAAATGGGCCTGACCATCTTGATTTCAACTTTCCAGAGAAAAGTTTCAACCTTGAATTATATAGCAACACTTGTAGCCCTGGTTTCAATTGTCTGCGCACTATTTTTCGGTCATGCCATTTCTTGGTCTTCTCTTTGTATATTGACTGGTGCTTACACACGCGTATAACGTAAGCGCACGTATCGTTCAAGTAGTATAAAAAGTATCGATCCCACGAGGACTTAATACCTAATCTATTAATTTTATGAGGTCAAATGATTACTAGTATCTAACAGGTTGATTGATTGATTTGAAATGATGAAGGTTTTGAATTTAAAAACAAGTAAATAAAATTGCTCGAATGTAGGTTTAAGAAAATTCAATATAAAAACTATCTAGGGTTGTGATTTCTTCCAATATCATTTTAAAGATGAAGTGATTATTTTATGTTTGTGTAATAAATCGGTTTACTAACCTGGAACACTAAATTATGCAAAAGCCTCTGTCGATGGTCAGACGCAAATACCCAGTTTAAACCCAATTGAACCATATGTCTATGTCAACCAAATATCTGGATTCATTAAGTTTAAGTTCCAATTATGGCTACCCCCGCCCGACAGGTATATGTCTATCCTGTAAAGAAATCTATTAAAGGGTTATCTATCCTCAAGGAAGATCGTGGGCTATTAAGTCTAAGGCTGAAACCTAAAATTCCTTGTCAAGTTTATTTTAGATTTACCACATCAATCTTATTAGTGGCCAATTAACAAGACACATTAAGCTTAAGACTTAATAAGTAAACATTTAAATTACCCAAACTATAATTTAACCCCTTATAAACCGGTGATATTAGATTTCATCACAACCCCAGATAACTGGCTTAGTTACGACACATATTTACGGGTAGTAAAAATACTTAAATAAAATAAAAGACATAAAGTAAAATGCTGAAAATTAAATACTGAAAATTAAATGCTGAAAAGTAAATGCTGAAAGTAAATGCTGAAATTAAATACTGAAAATTAAATGCTGAAAAGTAAATGCTGCAAATAAATTGAAAGTAAATTGTTGTAAAGTAAATTGCTAAAAGTAAATTGCTAAAAGTAAATTGCTGAAAAGTAAATAAAGTAAAATTACAATAAAAGAAAATGCTGATGTAAAAAGATCAACTTTTATTACTTCTATTTTATATCTCCCTTAATATAATATATTAATGTGCATGATAATTACCAACCAGCCATTGATGAGTGGTAAATCTATCACTATTTCCCACTCATTTAACCTAATATTTTGTATAGTTTCTTGAGTTTTGTGAACGTTTTGATATGTTTTGTGTTATTTTGTAGATAAATAAAGTTTCAGGACATTCTGGAGGTGATTTGGGCCAAAACGGCGAAAATATGACGAAAAGGGCATTTCAGTAAATTGTCCGCGTCGCGACGCCAAGCCTTCAGCGTCGCGACGCCTAACGTGCGCCGAACAGTGCTAACGTGCGCTGGGTTCACAAATCAGAATCTGAGAAAAGTTTGACTTTGCTAAAATGCGCCGTGACACGTGTCACCATCACAGCCGATCTGCTAAAATGCGTCGTGCCACGTGTCAGCATCCTACGGTGCCGACAGTCATCATCGCCATGTGTGCCACGTGTCATCCTACGTGTCTCCATGTCATCAGCCACGTCAGCAAGTCACAAAGTCAACATTGCCACGTGTCGTGCCACATCATCATCAGCCAATCAGGGAGCGCCACGTGTCGCAATCCTACGGTGCCGATAGTCTCTTTCCCACGTGTCGCCACGTCACCGCCACGTCATCTCCACGTCACCGCCATGTCAGCATCAATCATTGAGTATCTAATCCTTATCTGACACGTGGCGGATAAGAATCTCATCGACCAATCAGAAGCCGCCACGTGTCACAATAATTGAAGCCCAACTACCTCACCACGTGTCACCTTATCAGCTTATCCAGAATCTTCAAACCGGCGAACCAGAGCGTTCCACGTCGACAAAAGCTGGCGTAGCGACGCTGAAGGCCCTGGCGTCGCGACGCTGGAAGCCTACCGAGGCCTATAAATTGAGCTCGAGATTTCAGAATTCATTGCACCACTCTCTCTCTTATAATCTATCTAAAGAGAGAGTTTATCTCTCTACTTTCTTTTAATTTTTAGTTTTTTAGTTTTTTAGTTTTGTAATTAATTTTAATTACGTTTTGTTAATATAGTAATTTAATTTTTACTTTTTACTTTTTACAGTTTTTATTATTTACCATGAGGAGGTAACTCCCCCAGCTAGGGTGAAAGGTAATTCTTTTACTGTTACTATTTAGATAATCTCCCTTAAAAATAATATATTCACTATTTAAAATATTGACTTAAAAAGGATACCGCCAGATTGGTCGGTTGGTAATTCATTTTAATTTGGGTTTTAAACCTGACTAATAAAGGATACCGCCAGATTGGTCGGTTGGTAATTAATTTTGGTTCCGCCTTTATGGCTTGTTGGACTTAATTTGACTTAATCAGGTTACCGCCTTTATGGCTGATTGGAAAAAGAATCACAAGTTTATATATTATTTTATGGGAGATATCTAAATTAGTAGTAGTAAAAGTAATTCCTTTTACCTTAGCATTTTATTTTATTGTAATTTACTTTTCAGTATTTACTTTACCGCATTTTTACTTTAGTCTTTTATTTTCAAGTTTTTACTAGCCCTAGTTATGTGTTGTAACTAAATTAGTTATCTGGGGTTGTGATGAAATCCAATATCACCGTTTTATATAAGGTTAGATTATAGCTTGGGTAATATAAAGGTTATTTATTGAGTCTTAATCTTAATGCTTTTTCATTAACTAGTCATTAATAAAATTGATCTGGTAAATCTAAAATGAACTAGACATAGGGATTTTAGGTTTCAGCCTTAGACTTAATAGCCCACGATCTTCCTTGAGGATAGATAACCCTTTAATAGATTTCCTTACAGGATAGGAATATACCTGTCGGGCGGGGGGGTAGCCATAATTGGAACTTAAACTTAATGAATCCAGATAATTTGGTTGACATAGACATATGGTTCAATTGGGTTAAACTGGGTATTTGTGTCTGACCATCGACAAAGGCTTACACATAATTTAGTGTTCCAGGTTAATAAATCAATATATTACCCAACTTAAGATAATCACTTCATCTTTAAATGATATTGGAAGAAATTACAACCCTAGATAGTTTTTAATATTAAATTTTCTTAAAACCTATTTTCGACAATTTTATTTACTTGTTTTTTTTTAAAATTTAGAATCGTCACCATTTCAAATCAATCAATCAACTTGTTAGATATTAGTAATCATTTGACCTCATAAAATTAATAGTTTAGATATTAAGCCCTCGTGGGATCGATATTTTTATACTACTTGAACGATACGTGCGCTTGCGTTATACGTGTGGTTTACGCCGGTTAGCCATACAGGCGGTATCCAGATTAAGTCAAATTCATTATTATTAACAACCGACCAATCAGGCGGTATCCAGTTTAGTCAGGTTAAAACCAATTTAAATAATTACCAACCGACCAATATGGCGGTATCCTTGTTAAGTCAGGTTTTAACTAGTTTATATATTATAATTAAGGGAGATTAATCTAAATATTAGTAATAAATATTCTTTTGAATCGAGTGCAATCGCTTTTGAATCATTGGACGGCAGTGCAATCGCTTCAACCCATTTGGAGACGTAGTCGACTGCAACCAGTATGTACAGGTTTCCAAATGATGGAACAAAAGGGTCCCATAAAATCAATACCTCACACATCGAATATCTCCACCTCCAGAATATTTTGAAGAGGTCCTTCATTTCTCCTGGAAATATTTCCCGTTCTCTGGCACCTGTCACATTGAAGAGCAAATAGATAAGCATCTTTAAAAAGAGTGGGCCAAAACAAACCTGATTATAGGACTTTGGCTGCAGTTTTGTTTCCACTGAAGTGTCCGCCATATGGTGATGAATGACAGTGTTGCAAGACATTGTTGACCTCCTCCTATGGAACACACCGTCTCAAAAATTTATAAGCACAATGTTTGAACATGTACAGCTCATCCCAGACATAGTGCTTGACTTCTTTGAAGAACTTCTTTCGTTGCTGAGTTGTCCATTCCAACGGCCATTTTCCTGACACTATGTAGTTTACATAGTCAGCATACCAAGGAACATCGTGCTGTTTCATGGTAAATAACTATTCATCTGGAAAATTTTCTTTGATTGTCAGTTCTTTGCCAGCTGTTTCTCCATTCTCGAGCCTCGATAAATGATCTGCCACTTGGTTTTCTGTCTCTTTCCTGTCTCTAATCTCCACATCAAATTCTTGCAGAAGAAGTATCCAACAAATCAATATGGGCTTGGCATCTTTCTTCGCGAATATATATTTGATTGCTGAATGATCTGTGTAGACCACCACCTTGGGACCCAGCAGATAAGATCAGGATTTTGTAAAAGTGAACACAACTGCAAGCAACTCTTTTTCAGTGTTTATGTAGTTGAGTTTAGCTTCATTCAGAGTTCTGCTGGAGTAGTAAATGACATGGAAAATCTTTGATTTGCGTTGTCCCAAAGCTGCACCTACAGTAAAATCACTAGCATCGCACATCACCTCAAATGGAATGGTCCAGTCCGGTGCTACTATGATGGGGGCAGAGACCAGCTTCTGTTTTAGGATCTCAAAAGCTTCCTGGCATTCTTTGGTGAAGTTGAAAGGCACAACTTTCTCCAGAAGATTGCAAAGAGGTTTTGCAATTTTTGAGAAGTCTTTGATAAATCTCCTAAAAAGCCAGCATGTCCGAGAAAACTCCGAATCCCTTTGACAGATGTGGGTGGAAGTAGTTTTTCAATTGTTTCGATCTTTGCTTTCTCTACCTCAATTCCCTTTTGTGAGATCCGGTGTCCCAGAATGATGCCTTCTTGTACCATGAAATGACATGTTTCCTAATTGAGTACCAGGTTGGTATCTTCGCATCTTTGTAACACTTGTTCCAAATTTTGCAAGCAGTGGTCGAAAGAATCTCCAAACACAGAGAAGTCATCCATAAAAACCTCCATACTATGTTCCAGCATGTCTGAGAAGATGGCCATCATGCAATGTTGGAATATGGTAGGAGCATTACATAGTCCAAATGGCATTCTGCGGAAAGCAAAAGTACCATACGGACATGTAAATGTGGTTTTCTCCTGATCTTCTAGGGCGATGGCAATCTGATTGTACCCCGAGTATCCGTCTAGAAAGTAATAGAACTCATGTCCCGCCAGTCTGTCTAGCATCTTGTCAATGAATGGTAGCGGAAAATGGTTTTTCCTTGTTGCTTTGTTCATTTTCCGGTAGTCCATGCATATTCTCCATCTAGTCACCGTTCTTGTTGGAATCAACTCGTTCTTTTCATTTGTGACAACAATAATTCCTCCTTTCTTTGGTACACACTGCATAGGACTCACTCAAGTTCTATCTGAGATGGGGTAGATGATGCCAGCATCCAACCATTTGATGATTTCCTTATTCACGACCTCCTTCATGATTGGATTTAATCTCCGTTGATGCTCCACTGTGGGTTTGTACTCGTCATTCATCAGAATCTTGTGCATGCAAAATGATGGACTAATGCCTCGAATGTCTGCTATAGTCCAGCCAATGGCTTTCTTGTGTTCTCGTAACACTCTCAGCAACTTTTCTTCTTGCTCCAATGTTAGCGAAGAAGAAATAATAACAGGTAATTCAAAAGAGTTTCCAAGAAATGCATACTTGAGATGACTCGGAAATAGCTTCAGCTCCAGCTGTGGTGGTTCTTCAATTATATCTTCAAACCCGAGAAATTAAACAAAATATTAAGTAAAATGGGCGGTAAATATTGATATATTTTCCGCTCATCACAACCCCAAACCTAACATTTTGCTAGTCCTTGAGCAAAACAACAAAATAAAATAAAATAAACAATTAAAATTAAACTATGCCACTTTCGTAGGGATCACGGTTGCATTTAGCATATGCAACAAGCCTTTAAACCCCTAGGTGTCCCTAGTGGACGAGTTATAGTCTCGTGAGGGCTTACATCAACGATACCCACAAACGTTTTACAAATGTAAAAAGATAATAAAACTAATGCACACAAAAGCAAAAAAACAAGAGAAAAGAGAATAAAGAAGTTAGTGACTAATCAGGTGAAACTTCTACTCCAAGTCAATAGTTGTTTTGTTTCATTCTAAATTACCGAATAAGTAAATTCTCTGATTATTTTTACCATTCTCCATATACACAGTCGATAAAATATTAATCAACTCATTTTTGCCCACAACAATCACAAGTGTAGTTGATAAGAGTAATCTTTTTGTCCTAAAGTTTTATCAGAATTCTCATCTTTTTGCGGCAATGGAATAATTTTTCTGATTTTTCTGATTTTTTTTTTTGATTTTTGATTTTTTTTATTTATATACAATATCTTCCATCTATGTAGCGAGTGTTGGGTCGGTGGCTCCCAAACCAGTTGGCTTTAGGGCACCAGGTGTTAAGACACCCCTACGGACTTAATTACTCAGACTTTAGATATATATATTTTTGCAACATCCTTGATCCATGTAGCGAGCTTTGGGCCAGTGACTCCCAAACCAGTTGGCTTTAGGGCACTAGGTGTTAAAACACCATTACAGACCTAATAACTCGGATCTCAGACGTTTTTTTTTTTTTTTACTCCATCACTTTTTGAGATGCTTTTTCCAAATTAAACTATAGCACTAAATATTATAAACTTTTCAATTACAACTCATGTCTGTATGTTACTATGCATGTTGATAATATCTGCTAACTGAGCATATGAAGATCTTTTTTTAGTCAGTATTATGGAGAATTCACAAATTAAATAATTTAAAAGGAAATAAAAAATTAACTTGTTCCGAATTAGGTTTAAGATACGTCTCAGGAGTGAAACTGAAAACTCCTACTCGGCTATCTCTTACAATTTCACCTTTTTAGTCAAAATAAAAAAACACAAAAACGCAAAATATTTTTGTAATTTTTGAAAAAATTTCAATTTTTTTTGTATATTTTCGAAAAATTTTGCACTAAAAATAAAAATAACACAACAAACTAAAAATAAGGTACTGATCAACTAATTCCCTCCCCCAAACCTAAATGAGACATTGTCCTCAATGTCTTAAACGTAGTAGAAGAAGAATGTAGAAGATAGTACCTGGTTAGCTGAAATTCTACAGGAAATTAAAGGTTAAGATCCAGATTAATCCGACGCCTCTTACCACGATCGTCCTCAGACCAATTTATCTTTGAAAGGATAGGGTCAATTTGTGGTTCATAGGCTAATTTGGTCAATTAGATCTGGAGCAGTTCTGGCAGTGAAGAGGAGTTCTTTTAAAGGTTTTGACACGAACCCATTTCTCCGGGCATCATCAAGAACACACAAAGAAAATCATAAAATCCATCAACGTTAAACAGCCCAATTGGTTTCTGGTGTATGTTCAAGTTCGCCCAAGATAGCACTATAAAATTTCCTCCAATGTACCCAAGCCACCTGGCAAAGCAATAAAAGTATCAGCACGGTTAATCATTTCTACCAGTCGTTCAGACATACCCGGCACAATCAGTTCCTCTCCCTGTTTGATGGTTCAATAAGATTTGCTTCTGCCAAGGGTTTTGGGATGATTCCCAAAACGTGACTGCCTCCTTCTTGTACGGCTTTTGAAACGATCCCCATAAGTCCAAGATTGCCTCGCCTCCGCCTATACTAAGTGCATATTCTTTGCAGCTAAGACTCACCCAATTCTTGTGCTGCTTCTAACGTATTGTGGTTTAGTACCAACACTACTACCGCAAAACACACAGATGTTTTCAACTCGTCTTCTTGTAGTGGCTTCCATGTTTTACTCTGGATGTCTTCAAAAGTACAATGATGAGTTGAATTTATAAAACCTAAAAAGTGTGAGTAATAATAGCACAAGTATCTTCCAAATGACGATTATTAGTTAACAGTAAAATAAATCGTGACAGTCCAAAAGGTCTGGATCCTGTCGGAGAAAATAAAAGAAAACAACAAAATAATTTAATCTAATTATTAGGAAAAGACAAAGAATATAATACGTACAAGAAAAGTAGTGGCTTGATTGACGTCTATGCGTCAGGACAAGCTTCCCATCTAATTTTCTTATAAACTGGCAAACAGGGTCTTTTTGAGTCAGATTCCCAAGACTTAATTGTTTGCTTTCTTTTTGGAATTGTGTATGTAATTTGCGAATGCTATGTGAACATATCCACTGGGATGCGTCTCAAGAGTTGAAGATATATCATTTAAAGACTCCTTACTCAAGCCATCCTAATGAAATTAATCTTATCTTCGCAGTTATCAGACACCATTCCTAAAGAACGACATTGAGTATTACAAAAACATGCGAGCACATTTATAACAAACACACATTCTTTTGGCTCTTCTCTTTTTAGCATATGTTGCTTCTTCCTAAACTAGGCAGATATGAAATAAAAGAGTCAGAAGACTCACCTCCCACCTGCCATCGAACCCGTGCTTCAATAATCCAACGAATGTCAGTAGGAATACCTTTGATCATCAGTAACCTCATCCGTTCCAAGCGAGCTTTGTAGACTTTCATCAGAGAGTTTTAAGGGAGAAGGAAATTACTTGTGAATATTTACTTTCTTTTCTTCCATCCTGAAATGATTTAATCTGCAAAAACTAAACACAACTAATTAAATCACACCAAATCACAATATATACAAAAATTGCATGGGTTGCCTCCCTACGAGCGCTAAGTTTAATCGTCGTCAGCTAGATGTGACTTCTCGAACGTTAGGCTGGATCTGAAAGTGTGACACTTTCTTTTTGTCGCTCTCAAACGATTCTCCCCAATAGTGCTTAACACGCTTGTTTTTAACATTGAAAGTTTTGTTGGAGTCTGGATCATGTATCTCACAACGGCTCTGTCTGGTAAGACATTGGTGATCACAAATGGACCTAACCACCATAATTTTGGCTTCCATGGGAAGAATTTCACCCTTGAATTGTTTAACAGTACCTTCTGCCCTGGTTCCAGTTGTATGCGCACTAACTTCTCATATTGTCTCTTCTTGGCCTTTTCTTTGTATAATTTGGCATCCTCAAAAGGCTGATTGTGAAATTTCTCCAATTCGTTGAGCTGGTGGAACTTTTTCTCTTATGTTGCTTGTAGTGCAAGAATAGGCTTCTTCAGTACGCAGTGCACTTTATCTTCAGGCTCCACAGGCAATTGACAAGCTTTAAGTTTGTCAGTAGAACTTTGCCTTTCATCAGAGTTCTGAACGGTACTATGTATCCATCAAGTCTAAAACATTCCTCATTTTTTTCATCATCTGGGAAATCATGGCCTTGGAAACATTAATGTTACTTCTTGGTCATATACCCTCATGGTTAATTCTCTTTTTTGTACATCAATAATGGTTCGACCTGTAGCCAAGAACGGTCTCCCAAGGATGATTGGCACGTCTGCGTCTTCCTCTATATCAAGGATAAAAAAATCTGCTGGGAAAATGAATTTGTCAACCTTGACCAGCACATCTTCAACTACAACTACACCTCTCGGAAATACGAGCGTTCTATCAGCAAGTTGTAGAGAGACTGAGGTGGGCAATTGTTTCTCTCCAATCTGCAGTTTCCTGAAAATAGAAAAAAGGCATCAAGTCAACATTAGCACCTAAATCACATAAAGCCCTACCAAAGTTATGTTCTCCTATGATGCATGGAATGGTGAAACTGCCAGGATCTTTCAACTTCGGGGGAAGTTTCCTCTGAATGATGGCACTGCATTCTTCTGTCAATGATATTGTCTCGTAGTCTCTCAATCTCCGTTTTCGTGAAAGAATGTCTTTCATGAATTTGACATAGCTGGGCATTTCTTCCAAGGCTTCTACAAATGGAATATTGATGTGCAGCTTTTTGAACACCTCCAGGAAACGAGCAAACTGCTTGTCCAGTTTATTTTTCTGAAGATGCTGAGGAAAAGGTGGAGGTGGAGTGATCTGTTCTTTTTCCTTTGCTTTTTTTTCCTCCATCTTTTGCTTTGTTTCTTTTGGAATATCTTCAATTGTTGCCTTGATTCCAACATTTTTGTTTATTTCAGTACCACACCGCTTTTTAAACATGATGGCATGACATTGCTCATTCCATGTTCCTTGGATTTGAATCTGGGTTGCTGGGAAGATTACCTGGTCTGTAACTTTGAGCATTGGCCAGTTTGCCCGATTTGATTCTCCAGTGCTTTGATAGAGGCTGAATGGCTTTGATTCAATGCTACTGGATTTTGAACCATAGCTGCTAAAAGCATCGTAT
>SKCR01002944.1:0-17165 GCA_019454045.1 Zanthoxylum bungeanum | reverse complement strand
ATAAATAATCAAAATACATATATTAATGTTATATGTCAAAAGTCACAATTTGACATTTAATTAATATGTATTTAATAAAATCAAATATTAAATACAAATACACATCAATTAGGAAATGACCATTAGGTCCATTTGCATGTATTTTTTGTTTAATCGTTAAATGACTTATAAATAATCAATATTATTCATAAAAGTTGTCCTAGTGCTCTACGAGTATATTTCAATTGTGGGACTCTCTAGATTTTGGCATATCCGTCAAGAAATCCAATTTCATGTCCATAATATACCCAACCATAAATTATGATGAATATGGATAAACTCTCTGAACCATACAGGTCGAGGTCATCACATACTTATAATCCCTCTTGTTGGAGTTTCTACGGTCCCAAGGATCGATTATCAAGCAAGAAACATAAGTGCGAATACACGAGGAAGTTGCGGAATACTTACATCGATCGGTTGAGGCGATGCGTCGAAGAAAAAAACTTTTAAGCCCTCCTTGAGCTCTCGGAATTTTCAGGTTTGTGCTCCTCCATTTTCGGCTTTGGTCCTCCTCCAAGCTCCAAGCTTTTGAAGTGTATTCCAAGCCCACGGGTGGGTTTCCCTATCACCATCGCAAGACTTTTGAAGCGTGCTAGCACTTGGTAATTTTTGCCACAAAAATCACCTATTTCTTCTCCTTCCATTCACGATAGAAACCAGAAAACAGAAGAGAAAAAACTGCCCTTGGGCGTGAGAGAGGAAGAGAAAATGAGAGAGAGAGAGATGTGTTGGTGGTTAGATTATTTTGTGTATCTAATACACTTATATGATTTTCAAAAAATCAAATAAAGATATACCATTTTCTTTTCCAAAAAGTCAAGTGGCAATAATGCCAACCACTAACTTCTAACAACTACTATCAATCACATCAAAAGTGACAAGTTGTCACATCAATCGATTGACTAGTGATTTGACGCTTGATGTGACTTGTGGGCCGCACTCGAATTCGAAATGCGAGTGCGCTCGCAAACACTCCCAGGCTCGGGTTCTCTAATTCCAAATTAATGAATTTTCCGTTGCGACGTAGTTAACTAATTATGCCTAGCAAAATCACTATTCACGTAGCTAACGAATTAATTCTAAATTAACTCGTTCGCCCGAATTAAAATCTAATTTCAATTCCACGTCGAAATCCAATTTCGTATAATATATCGAATATATTATTTTATCGATTAATTCCAAATTAATCGTTCTCTCTCTTTAATTGATATTTTATCCCAGATAAAATATCTCCGCAATTAATCCCAGATTAATTTTCTCTCTCATCTAATTAATCCCAGATTAATTAAAGTGCGAGTCATACGTCATCGGTGAATCTTCGGGAAGCGACCCATGAGATCCCCGGATATGTTGGCAATAAATACGGTCGTCGGACTATCCGAACTCGTAAGTACCTAGTACTACGTTTTTACAGATTTACAAGACAATGTTGGCTTCTAGCAAAGCGTCATGCCTACCTAATTCTCCAGAAACATCCTTACAGGAATAAGTGATCTAAATCAGGCGTAGTATACGTAGTATTGCGTATTTCGATCCAGTATCGGATGTCACATGCTAGGCCTGGGGCTGGAATTGTGTTTACCCCGTACGAAGCACTTATCGGATCTCTGGTAACTAGTCTCTATAATCGGATAATCATGACCTAGTCAAATTATCCCGATGACTGCAGTACATAAGAGAACCAGTTCCGTATCCTACATGACCATCATCTCCACTATGACTGGAGTGATATTTCCATCTTAACATCACACCCAACATACTACGATTCTCAATATACCAGCAAAGGCATACACAGGACCTGTTAAAGCCCTGGACGAACAAAACCAAAGTATATTGATTGTCGCAAGTATTAGCGGTTCAAGTCTCAGGTTAAGACCAAATACACCTACCCTGATTTCGGACTTCCATAGACACATAGTCATACTACCAACGGAATTTCGAGGGGTCTATCCAGAGCGCAGTTGTTTCCGTACCATCGGTAAACACAACCTCCTATTACACTTGCATGAGTATCCTATACCCAAATATATGAGAACTATGCTGTTATGCCCTCACAACGCGCACAAGTGTAATACTAGTCTTTTACGCATTATCGATGTCCAATCTCGATAATACTCTGACTAGGTATATTTAATGATTAATCCTTCATGGATTGATATTGTCTCATATCATCTCAATCCAGGAACTAATCATAAGGACCTTCTATCATTTATACATCTTGGTAATCTAATTACAAATGATAAGAGAGCAATCTCTTTTGTCACATAGTTAATTTGTACAACAACACCATGATCTGTACAAATAGTGATGCTATGGGTCATAACTGTCCAACAATCTCCCACTTGGCCTATAGCCAGTCACTCGAGTGTCCTACACCCGAACTATGTACGGTTCGCTTAAATTCTGCTGAGAAAGTGCTTTCGTCAGCGGATTTGCATGATTATCATCTGATGCGATTTATACGATCATCACATCGCCACAATGTATGACCCGAACGAATCAGATGAATAGTTGAAGTCTGTATCTGGATCGTTGATGAGACCATTAATCTTTAACCTGTGCTGAAGCCTAGCTCCGCTGCAAACAGAACTATATCTAATCTAATTAGATTTTTATCGACCCAAATGGCTTCTATTGCTGCCTCAGACGCAGCAATAATCCACTTTTGTTGTTTATTCGGCAACAGTATCTTGCTTGGAAGATTTCCAGCTCACTGTTCCGTTATTCAAACTTTATAGTACCGTTTGTTAAGACTTATAGTCATTTATATCGATTAGGAAACTTGCAGCAGTGAACCCAGTCACTTCAAGTTTTCTCATTCTCCATAGTTTAAGACAACATCCTTAGTTCTCTAAGATACTAACGGATGTTCTTAACATCAATCCAGTGACCATCACTTGGATTGACCTGATTGTGAATCCATATGCTAAAAGCGTATGAGACACTAGGTCGCGTACATTTTTCAATGTACGAGTTCTCGGAGAGTGTTAACAACTTTAAATCTATCCCAGTAGATCTTTATTCCTAGAATAAAGGTTGTTTCTCCCAAGAATTATACGGAGAATTTTCATGAAAGCCAAGCTTTCACCGATTGTATTATTGGAATTTCATTTCCAAGAAATGACATATTATCATTATTTATAGGACATTTACTGTCAGTGCGCTCCCACAAACATCCTTATATACACAAGAATCATTTCATTTTTGAATTAAATCATATACCATTATGATTGTATCAAAAAGATAATTTCTAGAACCTAATACTTGCTTCAATCCATACATAGATCAAATAACCTGCAAACCTTGTATTGCTAGTTATGGTACGACAAAACCGTCAAGATGTTGTGAACATCCTCCAAAAGGTTCCTTTTAAGGAAAACGGTTTTGGCATTCAGCTGACATATTTCATAAATGAAACATGCAGCATTAGCAAGCATTATCCAAATGGATTTACCGTGGCAACAGGTAAAAGGTTTCGTCGTAATCGACACAATGTTGATAACGATACCTTCTCGCTACAAGACTAGCTTAGTACGTTGGTATGTTGTCTTCCATGTATGTCTTCCTTGAAGACTTATTTGTACTGATAGGCACAACGCCTTTTTATACATCAACTAGTATCCAAACATAGTTGATTTACATGGAATCCATTTAGGATGTCATGGCACTTTGTCAAATAGGGAGTCGATACCTTGTATCACTTCCTCATACGTAATCAGTTGGTGTTCCTCAATAAGATTGACATCTTTATGAGGTGAGATCGGAAACCCATACCCCAGGTTGTTTTCTGACTCTCTCCGACTTACGTGGTTCTTGTGTATTCGAAGATTACTGGTATAGTTACATCCTTGATGAACTATTTGTGTTCCATTTAGGAATCAGTGCCTGGAACAGTATTACTCTGATTTTTATCGAGTTATACCATCCTCCCACTTACCACTGCATATAGGTATTCCTCTTAGGAAAATCGCATGGAGAGCAACAATCGAATTGTTCTCTTGTGAGTTGTTTAAGTACTATACTTTGGTATCCCTGGGATAACCTACAATTGGCACTTATCCGATTTGGGTTCTAGTTTGGTATCATCCAAACGTTTGTCTAGCATACCCAAATCTTCAGGAATTAGAAAATTCAGTTTTTCTTGTTCATATCTAATATGAAATCTGTCAAACAGATTTTTATGGAACCTTATTCAAAATAAGTTTTGCACTGTTTATGTGTATCCTTGAAGGAAATGGTAGCTCAGAGCGACTCATGATTAACCTTATCATGTCCAACAAAATTCGGTAACTCAGTTCGGACACACCGTCAAGATGACGTGTTCCGGGAGGATTCCTTATTGAAAGAATATTATACTCTTTCAGGTATTTGAGAAACTTATTGCTTAAGTATTTTCATCATGGTCTAACCGTGGTGGTTTAATACTTTAGCCGATCTGTTTGTCTATTTCGTGTCGAAACTGTAAAAGTTTCCGATTTGTGTTTCAAAAGAAACACATAACCATAACGCAATGCTACAGCCGTAAAGGTCACAAAATATTCATATCCACCTCTAGCCTAGCTAGACATGGGCCCACTTGCTTCACTATGAACTAGGGCAAACAGATCGGTGGTGGCACTTGCACTTTTACCAAGTAAATAGTGTTTTAGGCACTTTGCCCAATAAACTAGATTCGTAGACTTTATTTGAATTGAATCAAATATGTCCTAGTACCCACTCTTCAAAAGTGTGGATATACGAGTCTTGTTTAATTGTGTCCCAGATAACAATGCCACAATTAAGTCTCTTCTGATCAAATCAGTTTGAGCTATTTGTTTGTCATGTTATATGTTTGAGATTTATTTATATTCAAAATAAAAATTTTGGTATTCACATCTAATGTGTTTATCTCAATATCATCTTTATATAATAAAACACTTTAGTGTTCTAGAATATAAAGGTATATCCGCAACGGATTATACACTGATATATGGATAATGTTTCTAGTCAAACTAGTTACATTTAACAGTTTCCTAATTTAAGTACACACTCGAAGGGTAGTTCCTAAAGTTAGGTATCTATGGTTAAAATAGCGACTTTCGTCCCGTTTCCAATTCGCAGGTTTATCTCAACTGAAATCAGTATCCTGCTCATAGCAGATTCTGCACATCAGTACATATATTTATGTATCACACTAAGTATCTAAAATCCAATTTTAATACTAGTAGTGAACATATTTATGACAAACATATTTGAAGTCAGAGCCTTGCGCTTCTTCAATTCCTTCATGTCTGCTTTGTCCAAACGGCAGTCACGCTTCCGCGATCCCGTTTGCCACAATTTAGGCAGACATTTTCGGATATGTCATTTGTCTTCCTAGAAGATTATAATGATTTTGCCTTTGCCCTTTTCAACACTCCAGAAGCCTTTGGCCAAGCCTTGGCCTTCTAGAATATCGAAGTATGGTGCGCCTTGCGCTTCTTGCCTTATTGCAAACTTTGGCTTTGTCTCCTTGAGTATAGCCATTAACTCTCCAAGAGTTTAGTATTGCAATTTAGTATTTCTAAGATCTAAGGATAGATCTATGAAGATCCTTCAATTTCATTATCATACTTTAAGAATCTAATTCTTAGTTATGATTAAGAAATTAAGGAGTCTATTTGGCAAGCTTAATGGATTAAGCACTAAAGTTATCATCACATGAATCTTCCAAAGATCATGCTCTACTTATTTGCTCAACTTCGGGCTTAGGCCTAATATGTTATTTTATCAAATAAAGTAACTTATTAGTTTTCAGAACTATCCTGAAATTTTATTCCCAATTTGAAAATTAAAGTCGTTTAAATACATTTTCCCCAGGATTATGTTTTAAATGCTAATCTTTCAATTTTATCTTGATTCTAATAGTCCAACTATTTAATCAACGATTTTAGGTACTATTTATTATAATGATTACTATAGTCCAACTATTTAATCAACTATAATATAATAGGTTAAATTCAATTATATTGATTTCTATAATCCAATTATAAAATCAACTATAAATGATCAATTAATTCAAATATATTGATTACTATAATTAAATATAATAAACTATAAATGAATTGTTTGAATACAGTCCAACTGTTTATTAAAACAACAATTAAATATTAGTCCAACTAATAAATAATTATATTGACGAAATAATTTGATTGAGCGTGTATGGCAAGTTATTAAACGAATATTGCAAATTTAATACTTTCCTGCCACTATTTTTCGGTGAGCCTCTAACCATCTGTCTAGTACTCAGGAAATCTTGTTTCCTAGTGGGCTAGGATCCCATTAAATATCACACAATCTTGACTTTGGCCAACAAATTGTATGATAATTAACTAGGTAGATCTCTAAGATCAATTGGATCCCATCCAATTCCTAGATCCAGTAGGGGGACATCCAAGTCCGAAACATATATCTTATATATGCCAATATATCCAATATATTACCTAATCGTTTTCCTCTGAATCAACTAAGCCTTGGCTTTGGCACAACAAACTTAGTGATCCCAGTTAAGCGAAACCCATTGACCTTGGAAAGCTTCGTAATCAATGTCGATGGACAAGAAGTGATCTTGACTTTGGCCAACAAATCACAACTTGGACAAGACACCGATATGGAACAAAGCTCTCGTGATTCAAACACATCCTCGATGGACAAAGGCCTTGACTTTGGCTAACAAACCAATGCCAGTCTTGGATCTTGGTAAGAATCACTCAATGGAAGGAAAAACGCTTAATATGATTTGAGGTTTTTTCGCGTGCAAATTGACAACCAATTTATTATCTTTGTTAGGTCTCATCATCATACACCCTTAAACATGCATTCTAAACACATAATAAGGCGCATATAAATAAATAATAATGATATGCGGATGGATACTTTACACATTGATCCTAGATCAAATCTCTCCATTTCCTTTCTCCCGCTAGCACATGTATTACTTCTACCCGTTACATAACACTTCTAAAGAAACCTCATTTACATTAAGTGGAATAGGTGAGAAGAGAAATACACAGAGTCAAAGAGGTAATAGGCTGGACACGCAGGTCCAATTAATAAATTCTAAATTTATTACAACAATTTCCAAAATTGCCCCACCCATCTAATATCCATCTGATATACACTATTCATGCATCGCAACCATGTATTCACACAAGCATGTTATCAATCAATCTAATCCAATTAATTAATCTGATAATTAATGACCATCCAATGTTCAAACAACGATTTGATTTTGTGCGAGTCCAACTCGTTTTGCGAATAAGTACTCAAGTACGAATTCTTGAATTAAATTAAACTACAACATTAATCCAATTTAATATGTATTTAATACTAATCCATTATTTAATTCCAAATTAAATATTACACTTCATTAATAAACCTTTACGACTTAAATTTCAAATTTAATCGTTACGGGTCTCAAAGCCTGATTAACATCCAATGTTATTTAAATTAAAGTCCAATGGGCTTTTAATTAATTTCATAAGTCGTGGACTTTTGGTCAACTTGGGTCAAACCCAATAACCAAAGCCCAATCAAGGAATAACCCATAAGCCTAGAAATCAATTTAGGCCCATTAGGCCCAATTAAAAATTAAAGGTCCATTAGTGGCATTTGGACTTTATGGAAATGGTTTTGGGCCCAATTGGATCCAACCAATTTAGCCTAAACCAATCTTGGTACAACCAAGCCCAATTAGCCCAATAACAACTTTACAAGCCCAAATCCAATTTAAGCCCAATTAGTTAAACTACAAAAATTCCAAATTTCATATTTAATTAACTTAAAGTGTATTACATAATTAATCAACCAAATCAATATTTTCAAAACACCAATTAGCTTAATTAATCATGCTCATTAACAACAATTAGTGTCCAACACAATGGATCATAAATCAAACCCATTTCATGCTATATATGTCTCGGCAATTAGGGTTTTTAGAAATCGATTCGGTTTTAATCCAATTAAATCCACAATCAACTTTCCCAACATGATTCCAACTCATCCAATGAATCAAAAATCAAAAATCCAAGACATTATGGCATAGATCATTCTCGGCCAAGCCTAAAATTTAGGCAAAAATTGATCCAATCCAATTTCATGAAATTGAACCAATCAAACTTCAATTAAACATCATTTAAGCATACTTAATCAAACAATTTAACCAAATCATGCTCAAAATCAATTTACCTAATTTTAACCCTAAATTCAAGTTTCATGCTTTAACTTGCTCTGATACCATTGTTGGAGTTTCTACGGTCCCGAGGATCGATTATCAAGCAAGAAACATAAGTGCGAATACACGAGGAAGTTTCGGAATACTTACATCGATCGGTTGAGGCGATACGTCGAAGAACAAAACTTTCAAGCCCTCCTTGAGCTCTCGGCAATTTCAGGTTTGTGCTTCTCCATTTTCGGCTTTGGTTCTCCTCCAAGCTCCAAGCTTTTGAAGTGTATTCCAAGCCCACTATTGGGTTTCCCTATCACCATCGCAAGACTCTTGAAGCGTGCTAGCACTCGGCAATTTTTGCCGCAAAAATCACTTATTTCTTATCCTTCCATTCACGGCAGAAACCAGAAAACAGAAGAGAAAAAACTGCCCTTGGGCGTGAGAGAGGAAGAGAAAATGAGAGAGAGAGAGATGTGTTGGTGGTTAGATTATTTTGTGTATCTAATACACTTATATGATTTTCAAAAAATCAAATAAAGATATACCATTTTCTTTTCCAAAAAGTCAAGTGGCAATAATGCCAACCACTAACTTCTAACAACTACTATCAATCACATCAAAAGTGACAAGTTGTCACATCAATCGATTGACTAATGATTTGACGCTTGATGTGACTTGCGGGCCGCACTCGAATTCAAAATGCGAGTGCGCTCGCAAACACTCCCGGGCTCGGGTTCGCTAATTCCAAATTAACGAATTTTCCGTTGCGACATAATTAAATAATTATGCCTAGCAAAATCACTATTCACGTCGCTAACGAATTAATTCTAAATTAACTCGTTCACCCGAATTAAAATCTAATTCCAATTCCGCATTGAAATCCAATTTCGTATAATATATCAAATATATTATTTTATCGATTAATTCCAAATTAATCGTTCTCTCTCTTTAATTGATATTTTATCCCAGATAAAATATCTCCGCAATTAATCCCATATTAATTTTCTCTCTCATCTAATTAATCCCAGATTAATTAAAGTGCGAGTCATATGTCATCGGTGAATCTTCGCGAAGCGACCCATGAGATCCCCGGATATGTTGGCAGTAAATACGGTCGTCGAACTATCTGAACACGTAAGTACCTAGTACTACATTTTTACAGATTTACAAGACAATGTTGGCTTCTAGCAAAGCGCCATGCCTACCCAATTCTCCAGAAACATGCTTACAGGAATAAGAGATCTATATCAGGCGTAGTATACATAGTATTGCGTATTTCGATCCATTATCTGATGATCACGTGCTAGGCCTGAGGCTGGAATTGTGTCTGCCCCGTACGAAGCACATATCGGATGTCTGGTAACTAGTCTCTATATCGGATAACTATGACCTAATCATATTATCTCGATGACTGCAGTACTTAAGAGAACCAGTATCGTATCCTACGTGACCATCATCTCCATATGACTGGAGTGATACTTCTGTCTTAACATCACACCCAACACACTACGATTCTCAATATACCCAGCAGAGGCGTACATAGAAACTGTTAAAGCCCTGGACGACCAAAACCAAAGTATATTGATTGTCGCAAGTATTAGCGGTGCAAGTCTCAGGTTAAGACCAAATACACCTACCCTGATTTCGGACTTCCATAGACACATAGTCATACTGCCAATGGAATTCCGAAGGGGTATATCCAAAGCGAAGCTGTTTCCCGTACCATCGGTAAACACAACCTCCTATTAAACTTGCATGAGTATCTTATACCCAAATATATGAGAACTATGTCGTTGTGCCCTCACAACGCGCACAAGTGTAACACTAGTCTTTTACATATTTATCAATGTCCAATCTCGATAATACTCTGGCTAGGGATATTTAATGATTTATCCTTCGTGGACTGATACTGTCTCATATCATTCTCAATCCAGGAACAAATCATATGGACCTCCTATCATTTTTACATCTTGGTGATCTAATCACAAATGATAAGAGAGCAATCTCCTTTGTCACATAGTTAATTTGTACAACAACACCATGATCTGTACAAATAGTGACGCTATGGGTCATAACTGTCCAACACCTCTGTCACAGATATGCAGATTATTCCAAAAATATAGATATTAACGTCAAATCTCTATAGATATAATCACATCGACATATCTATTTGCAATCTCTTAATAATACTTAGAACTAATTTCTACAATTTACCACGAGCCTATGGATTTAACAGATGCTAAATCCATAATGAATACTTATTCTATGTGCACATAACTGACGGATCCTTTCTTGACACACACAGGATGTCCTGAGCATCAGTCCACACCCAAGAATAGACGGAGTCTGATCTAAATAGATTGGTGACGTGACTGCCATCTAAGTGTGGAGGATAACTCATATATCAACAGTGGTATCTCAAGTCAAAGAATCATTATACTCACTCAACCCGAGAACACTCTTATTGATGTTGGTGTACCATCCATTAAGAATTTTCAATGAGTCGTTCAGTGTTATCCGCTATAAACACCTACACGTCTATACGAGTCTCCAAGACTCATGGTTCATTGAGAAACCATTGGAATCCAAAATTCTAATATATGACATGTACCGGTCTCATTGGGTTTACTTTACTGATCAAGTAGTGTACATCTTGACCAGAAACTGTCTAAGAATGACAATGTCATAATACAACTCAATGTCAGTTGCGACATTTTTGTAACAGTATCATAACTAATTATTTTAAGGTCTGTTACGCCTTTACCATATAAAAAGAGATGTTATATGATAGAAACTGTTTATTTTATTCATAATAAAATGTTACATAAGTATTTACAGGGAAATGCATAAGAAAATTAGCGCTCTGAGCACCAACCCTAATAGTGATGAATAGGCACATTATTATATTAATGTGATGAATGTTTTTTTCTTTTGATTCATAAGATGAATGTATTGCATTGATCGTAAATTTTCGGCTCTTTTTTTTATGTTGTTTTTGTTTTAGGAATGTAAGGTCATTGTACCATTATTACAAGTGTTGTAAATTTATTTTCCTATGTAAGAGTTTCAAGTTATAACATTCTATGCACTTTGGAGTACCGATACCACCAAAGACTCAACACCCCTCCATGGAGCGAGATTTGAAGACCAATGAATGCCTTGGAATAATTTGTATTAATTAAATAAGTATAGAAAAAATAAGAGCTCGGTCAATACAATTTTATTTTTATGTTATATGTATGTTTAATTTGAAATGTTTTAATAACGTGTCATATAGCTTAGGGTGCCTAATCTTCATTTTCACATGTCATAACATGTAATAAATGCATGGATATTCTAGTCATAAAATATGATTTTATGAAATTAAAAAGAGTTAAATTGGAAGATGACATGCATGAAAATAAATTAATGAGATTAACTGGTTTAATGGTTTAACATTGGATATTGAAAATTTTTAATATACATATAGGCATTGTGAGTGCATATATTTCCTTGGTATATCGAATGGAAACCCAGACATAAATTCTATAGCTGATTCTAAAAGACGGCAGTGTGGTCGTACTCGGGATACAATTCTACGTACCATTGGAATTTATAAGGCGCTTATATTAATTAAATAGATGACCGGCGTAATCACACACGTATAACGCAAGCGCACGTATCGTTCAAGTAGTATAAAAATATCGATCCCACGAGGACTTAATATCTAATCTATTAATTTTATGAGGTCAAATGATTACTAGTATCTAACAGGTTGTTTGATTGATTTGAAATGGTGACGATTCTAAATTTAAAAACAAGTAAATAACATTGTTCGAAAGTAGATTTTAAGAAAATTAATATTAAAAACTATCTAGGGTTGTGATTTCTTCCAATATCATTTTAAAGATGAAGTGGTTATCTTAAAGTTGGGTAATATATTGATTTATTAACCTGGAACACTAAATTATGTGTAAGCCTATGTCGATGGTCAGACACAAATACCCAGTTTAACCCAATTGAATCATATGTCTATGTCAACCAAATTATCTGGATTCATTAAGTTTAAGTTCCAATTATGGCTACCCCGCCCGACAGGTATATTCCTATCCTGTAAGGAAATCTATTAAAGGGTTATCTATCCTCAAGGAAGATCGTAGGCTATTGAGTCTAAGGCTGAAACCTAAAATCCCTATGTCTAGTTCATTTTAGATTTACCAGATCAATTTATTAATGGCCAGTAATGAAAAAGCATTAAGTTTAAGACTCAATAAATAAATCTTTATATTACCCATGCTATAATCTAACCCTTATAAAATGGTGATATTGGATTTCATCACAACCCCAGATAACTAATTTAGTTACAACACATAACTAGGGCTAGTAAAAAGCTTGAAAATAAAAGACATAAAGTAAAAATGCGGTAAAGTAAAGTAAATACTGAAAGTAATTACAAATAAAATAAAATGCTAAGGTAAAGGAATTACTTTTACTACTACTAATTTAGATATCTCCCATAAAATAATATATAAACTTGTGATTGTTTTTCCAACAGCCATATATGCGGTAACCTGATTAAGTCAAATTAAGTCCAACCAGCCATAAAGGCGGAACCAAAATTAAATTACCAACCGACCAATCTGGCGGTATCCTTATTAGTCAGGTTTAAATCAGATTAAATGAATTACCAACCGACCAATCTGGCGGTATCCTTTTTAAGTCAATATTTTAAATAGTGAATATATTATTTAAGGGAGATTAATCTAAATAGTAACAGTAAAAGAATTACCTTTCACCCTAGCTAAGGAAGTTACCTCCTCATTACTGAAAAGTAAAAAAACTGAAAAATTAAAGAAAAGAAAGTACTGTGCGTAAAAGTAAATTGCGGAAAGTAAAAACTGAAAAGTAAAGAAAAGAAAGTGCGAAACTGAAAATTAATTACTGAAAACTAAAAATAAACAAACTAGATACAATCTTCTTATTTATTCATTAAGAATTTCAAAGAAGAAAGTATGAATTTTACAAATGAAATGGCTTGGTATTTATAGGCAAATTTTGGCACCATCAAATCATCAATCAATTTCTCCACCAAATCCATTATTAATTTCTCCACTAATTACTCCACCAAATCCATAATTGCTCCACTAATTTCTTATCTTGTTTGGTGGTGATTTGATAAATTTTATTAATTATTTATTAATTAATATTTTGCTTTGAAAATGATTGATAATGACTTTTAATAATTACACTCCACACACTTCTGGATGGTTCATCAATTTCGGTCATGAAATAATCAGAATTTGAAAATATGTTCTGTTTAAAAGTTGTAGATCTTTGAGTCTTCTTTAATCTGGAACTTGAATCAGCTCAATCCGATATCTGAGTAAATAGTTATGCTCAAAATACGACAGATGCGCAAAACTGGAATTTCCAAAACTGCACTTCGTCAAAAACGCCCTTTCAAGTTTCCAATCTCCAAAATTAATATATCAAGTCCAATAATTGCCCTTATTTGATCCACATTTCGTCCTAAATGATTTCATTGAGTCCCGATATTATTTTATCTGCAAAATAAAATAAAAACATATCAAAACGTTCATCAAACCCGAGAAACTAAACAAAATATTAAGTAAAAGGGGCGGTAAATATTGATATATTTTCCGCTCATCACACCCCCAAACCTAACATTTTGCTAGTCCTCGAGCAAAACAACAAAATAAAATTAAAATTAAACTAAGCCACTTTCGTAGGGATCACGGTTGCATTTAGCGTATGCAACAAGCCTTTAAACCCCTAGGTGTCCCTAGTGGACGAGTTGTAGTCTCGTGAGGGTTTACAGCAATGATACCCACAAACATTTTACAAAAGTAAAAAGGTAGTAAAACTAATGCACACAAAAGCAAAAAGACAAGCGAAAAGAGAATAAAGAAGATAGTGACTAATCAGGTGAAACTTCTACTCCAAGTTACTAGTTGTTTTGTTTATTTTAAATTACTGAATAAGTAAATTCTCCGATTATTTTACCATTCTTCATATACACAGCCAACAAAATATTAATCAACTCATTTTTGCCCACAACAGTCATAAGTGCAGTTGATAAGAGAGTAATTTTTGTCCTAAAGTTCTATCAGAATTCACATCTTTTTGCAGCAATGGAATAATTTTCTGATTTTTCTGATTTTTCTTTGATTTCTCTATTTTTTATTTATATACAATATCTTCCATCTATGTAACGAGTGTTGGGTCGGTGGCTCCCAAACCAGTTGGCTTTAGGGCACCAGGTGTTAAGACACCCCTACGGACTTAATTACTCAGACTTCAGATATATATATTTTGCAGCATCTTTGATCCATGTAACGAGCTTTGGGCCAATGACTCCCAAACCAGTTGGTTTTAGGGCACTAGGTGTTAAAACACCCTTACAGACTTAATAACCCGGATCTCAGATTTTTTTTTTTTTTTTTTTTTTTTTTTACTCCATTGCTTTTGAGAGATGCTTCCTCCAATTAAACTAGAGCACTGAATATTACAAACTTTTCAATTTTAACTCATGTCCGTATGTTACTATATATGTTGATAATACCTGTCAACTAAGCATATGAAGATCATTTTTAGTCAGAGTTTTAAGGAGAATTCACAAATTAAATAATTCAAAATGAAATAAACAAAAATTAACTTGTTTCGAAATAGGTTTGAGATACGTCTCAGGAGTGGAAACTCCTTACTCGGCTATCTCTTACCAATTTCACTTTTTAGTCAAAATAAAAACACAAAAACACAAAATTTTTGTAATTTTTTGAAAATTTTTCAATTTTTTGTATTTTCGAAAAATTTTGAACTAAAAATAAAAACAACATACAAACTAAAAACAAAGTACTGATCAACTAATTCCCTCCCCCAACCTAAATGAGACATTGTCCCCAATGTCTTAAACAGTAATAGGAGAGTTAAGAAGGTCGTACCTGGTTAGCTGAAATCTACAGGAAATTAAAGGTTAAGATCCAGATTAATTCGACGCCTCTTACCACGATCGTCCTCAGACCAATTTATCTTTGAAAGGATAGGGTCAACTTGTGGTTCATAGGCTATGAGTTGGTCTATTAGATCTGGAGCAGTTCTGGCAGTGAAGAGGAGTTCTTTCAAAGGTTTTGACACGAACCCATTTCTCCGAGCATCATCAAGAAACACACAAAGAAAATCATAAAATCCATCAACGTTTAAATGTCCAAGCGGTTTCTGGTGTATGTTCAAGTTCGCCCAAGACAGTACAATAAAAATTTCCTCCAATGTGCCCAAGCCACCTGGCAAAGCAATAAAAGCATCAGCATGGTTAATCATTTCTACTAATCGTTCAGACATACCTGGCACGATTAGTTCCTCTCCGTTTGATGATCCAATAAGATTTGCCTCTGCCAGGGTTTGGGATGATTCCCAAAACATGACTGCCTCCTTCTGTACAGCCTTTGAAACGATCCCCATAAGTCCAAGATTGCCTCCGCCATATATTAAGTGCATATTCCTTGCTGCTAAAACTCGACCCAATTCATGTGCTGCTTCTATGTATTGTGGCTTAGTTCCAACACTAGTACCGCAAAACACAAGATGTTCTCAACTCGTCTTCTTGAAGTGGCTTCCATTTTTTTATGTATTTCTTTCTCAACTCGGATGCCTTCAAAAGTGCAATGACAGCCTGAATTTATAGTACCTGAAAAAGGGTGAGTAAAAATAGCACAAGTATCTTCCAGAGGACGATTAGTAGAGAAATATTATCGTGATAGTCAAAAAGGTCTGGATCCTGCCAATCGGACTCGTGCTTCAATTACCCAACGAATATCATTAGGAATACCATGGATCGTCAGTAGTCTCATTCGTTCCAAGCGAGCTTTGTAAACTTTCATGAGAGATTTTTGAGGGGGAGAGAAGGAAATTGCTTGCGAAGATTTGCGAGAGCTTCTCCATTTTGAAATGACTAAACTGCAAAAATTAAACACACAAAAATAACACACACAAATCACATATATACACAAATTGCATGGGTTGCCTCCCTGCTAGCGCTAAGTTTAAAGTCGTCAGCTAGACGTGTCTTCTGAACGTTAGGCTAGATCTGAAAGTGTGACACTTTCTTTTGTCGCTCAAATGATTCTCCCCAGTAGTGCTTGACACGCTTGTTTTTAACCTTAAAAGTTTTGTTAGCGTCAGGATCATGTATCTCAACGGCTCTATTTGGTAAAACTTGGTGATCACAAATGGACCTGACCACCGTGATTTTGGCTTCCATGGGAAGAATTTCACCCTTGATTTGTTTAACAGTACCTTCTGCCCTGGTTCCAGTTGTATGCGCACTAACTTTCATCATGTCTTCTTGCCCTTTTCTTTGTACAATTTGGCATCCTCAAAAGGCTGATTGTGAAATTCCTCCAATTCGTTGAGTTGGTGGAACTTTTTCTCTTCTGTTGCTTGTAGAGCAAGAATTGGCTCTTCAGTACAAAAGATGCTTTATCTTTAGGCTCCATAGGCAATTGACATGTTTTAAGTTTGTCATAGAACTTTGTCTTCATCAGAGTTCTGAATGGTACTGTGTATCACATCGAGTTTGAAACATTCCTCTTTCTTTTCATCATCTGGGAAATTCATGGCCTTGAAAACATTGAATGTTACTTCTTGGTCTGTACCCTCATGGTTAATTCTCCTTTTTGTACATCAATAATGGTTCGACCTGTAGCCAAGAATGGTCTCCCAAGGATTGGTACGTCTGCATCTTCCTCCATATCAAGGACAATAAAATCTGCTGGGAAAATGAATTTGTCAACCTTGACCAGCACATCCTCAACTACACCTCTCGGAATACGAGCGTTCTATCAGCAAGTTGTAGTGAGACTGAAGTTGGCATTGTTCTCCAATCTGCAGTTTCCTGAAAATAGAAAAAGGCATCAAGTTAACACTCGCACCTAAATCACAC
>SKCR01002943.1:0-17137 GCA_019454045.1 Zanthoxylum bungeanum | reverse complement strand
AGGATCCGTGTACTCAGCACATGAGACGAATCATGGATGCTGTTTCCTTTTGATTTTCTCAAAATCAAACTTAAAGATAAAATAAAAGAAAACTATTTTCTTTTTTTTTTTTTTCTTTTTTACCAGCCTCCATTTTGTTTGTTGTTGCTTTTCTTATTTTGATCAAAAATCTCAATTTCAAAAACAACTCAAACTCTCCATGCTCACGTTTTTTTGTTTTTTGTTTTATATTCTCTTGGATGGATTTGTTTTAATCAAAATCCAACACTACCTTATGCCCCTCTTTTTTGATTTTTTCAAAAAAATCAAAAATAATGTCAAGCATATCTTTTAAGGATATTGATTTTAATTTTCAAAAAAATCAAAATAAAATCCTTTAATATTTATCTCATAATTTATCAAAGATAATATATAAAAATAATTTCAAAATTTCAACTTTTGAAAATATTATCTCATTAAATTAAAATTTAATTAATCAAATTAATTAAATATTAATTTTCATAAATTAATAAATAGATACATTATCTATTAATAAATATATATTAAGATAACATTTGTCATAATTTCCAAACATGAGCTTTATGGAATAATTAGAGTGTAAAATAATTCATAGTTATTTTAAATAATTCTCAACTATTTTTCTTCATAATTATAATCGTTCGAACAGTGATAGAAGACGACGAGGGGACCGATGGACCTATATTCTAAGCTCCAATAATTCCGTCGATTAATTATAAACTCTTTTATTAATCAAACGAAATTATTAATTCTGGAGTAACTCCACTAAATACCCAGAACTGCACTCTTAGAATTATAGAATTAATTACTCAAAGTATTCGTCCATTGATATAGTCATTACCTATGCAATGATCCTCCATAACAGATTCGTAAAGAAACTAGGTATAAAATATCCGTTAACCTCTATAATTATATCTTTATCCTTGACTTCCATTAGTTATCAAGTGAACAATTAATTCATAACTTTTATGAATTTGCGCGCTAATCGTCAAGTCCTGAACTAACAAACAAGAGAATCTTATGAACGGATTTCATTATATCAGGTTAGCATTCTCAGCTATTCATTCAACTCATTCCCAAAATACAAGGTTTACGAAATGTAATAAATACAAAACCATACCGAGTAAATTAAAGAATAAATTAATATGATTTAAGAGTTTGCTAAATACAATGAATTAAGATCATCACATATATGACCATCATTATGATAAAATTGATGTTCTTTATTTAACAGAAATTATTAGAACTTTTCAATTTTATCTGGTCCTGTCCAATATAATCTTATTATATAAAACACATTCATTTCTATGTCTCTACATAATATAGTCTGGATAGAACTATATCATTCATAATGGAATGAACTGTATTTATGACTTTGGATTTGAAGATTCCCAACTTCAAATCATAGTCATGGACAAATTTTGATTATTACTCTTTAAATTTTATCCATGCATATATGTATGTAACATTTTACATACACATATATGTTTAATTCAAAGCTACATAAATAATCATGGAATTTTCTTGAATTCTATAAAGTAAGTCAAAATGCATACATGGAATAAAATAAAATCACAAATTTATTAATCAATCATGTTTCGAACATATTTGCTTGTCGGACATACAAATCCCAATATAAACTCAAGCTTAAAGGGTTCAAATTGGCATAATTTAACATGTTAGAGTGATATTGATGCAATTGGTGGTATTATATCATGATTTGGGTATTGTATGTTTGAAACTCAAAACTTGGATAATTGTATGTAGAGACCGAATGTAAGGGTTATGAAGATGATAAAGATTTCTTCATTTTGAGTCACCAACATGTGTACCGATACTAAGGCACCATATGCATTATATTATGGAAAACATTTGAAATCTCCAAAATAACCCCTACTTGAGGAGGGGAGACCTAATCATAATATGCCACTTGTCTGGTTGGACCAAAAAAGTCATCGGGGACATTCCACTATAAAAATTTAAATCAAAGTCAGTATAAGGGTTGAAATCTTTTCATAGTAGGAAAACTCTATTTCTTTCTCTAGAAAAAGATATACACATGTAAAATAGGAACAACTAGCTCAAGGCTATTTGAGAACCTCGCAATGAGAACCTTTTTCATGCAAATAACATGAAGTAGTTAGTCACCTCAATTAAATTCTTCTTCATATATTGATTTGATCGCCGGAGTATCATCTCCGAATACTCCCCCTTCTCTAATGTGTATGTCATTATAGGAACTACTATAAAGAAGCTCTGGGAGTCCCGCTCTAGGAAAGAGAGATCTTATCAGAAAAGACAATCCATATATTGTTATTGCCTGACCTTAGGAGGGACTATTGATCAAAATTGGGCAAAGAAAGTATAATTGTGCATTCTTAATATTTGAAATATCTCGGTCACAAGATTCTTGTAACTTCTTGACAAAAAGCATATAGAATTAATTTTATGATCAAAAGTAAAAGTCTGCAAGTGAAATAATTGCTACTCTTCTTTTATACTCTCTCTTTGAAAACAAATTGTCAATATAATGACGTGGTCCAGCTACTTAATTCATGAATAGCAAAAATGACAGAAATACAAAAACAAAAATGAAGATTCTTTACCCACAAGCAAACACAGTGCCAATATATATATATATATATATATATATATATATATATATAAAAGTGATTCTAGACACCCTTTTTTGCCTCTGGTCCACAATCGTGAATTTAAATGAAGGGGGCGTTAATGATCCTGTAAGACAAAGTAGAGTGAGCGGGGGGACTTCTACCCACCGGTGTGGTGGTTGCCGTAGGCACTCCGACGCTCAAGTCAGTGGCGTAGACGAGCAAATAATGATGGAAGAGCAAGGTTTGATATTACATTGACCTTCGTTGACAGCTGTGAGGGCGGTGGGTTGGTATCTTGGGGATGATTAGTTCTATGTGTTCTGGAGAGAAAATCTTTGGGAAAAAAAACCTCTATCAGACTATGAATTATGTCTTTTTTATAGGTGATCAGAGAGTATGTCTCATCAATGCATTAAATGATAAACTCTTGGGCGCCTAAATGGCTAGTCATGTAATTGAAGAAGGCTTTTTTTTCGGTGGGCTAACTGGTAAGTCAAGAAGTTATTTTGGTACGCCTCTCTTTATGTATGGGCTTGATAAGGTAAATGGGTCTTTGATTTAATTTTTATAGTGGAATGTCCCTGATGGCCTGTAGTTATATCTAATGACTGTAGCAGTTAGTGTCCATCGTCCCCCAAGCTTGTCCTCCGCCGGCCTGAGTGAGATGTCTGCCATACTAAAACTATGAATAGTGAGTCATGTGAAGACTCAGTAAGTAAGTGATAAAACATAAAGTAAATGAAACTCATGTTAGAATGATATTGATGCAATTGGTGGTATTATATCATGATTTGGGTATTGTATGTTTGAAACTCAAAACTTGGATAATTGTATGTAGAGACCGAATGTAAGGATTATGAAGATGATGGAGATTTCTTCATTTTGAGTCACCAACATGTGTACCGATACAAAGGCACCAGATGCACTACTATTATGGAAAACATCTGAAATCTCCAAAATAACCCCTACTTGAGGATGAGAGACCTAATCATAATATGCCACTTGTTTTGTTGGACCAAAAACGCCATCAGGGACATTCCACTATAAAAATTAAATCAAAGTCGGTATAAGAGTTGTAATCTTTTCATAGTAGGAAAACTCTATTTTTTTCTCTAGAAAAAGATATACACATGTAAAATAGGAACAACTAGCTCAAGACTATTTGAGAACCTCGCAATGAAAACCTTTTTCATGCAAATAACATGAAGTAGTTAGTCACCTCAACTAAATTATTCTTCATATACTGATTTGATCGTCGGAGTATCATCTCCGGATACTCTCCCTCTAGCACCGTCTCTAATGTGTTTTGTCATTATAGGAACTACTATAAAGAAGTTTTGGGAGTCCCGCTCTAGGAAAGAGAGATCTTTTCAGAAAAGACAATCCATATATTGTTATTGCCTGATTCCATAGGAGGGACTATTGATCAAAATTGGGCAAAGACTGTGCATTCTTAATATTTGAAATATCTCGGTCATAAGATTCTTGTAACTTCTTGACACAAAGCATATACAATTAATTTTATGATCAAAAGTAAAAGTCTGTAGGTGAAATAATAGCTACTATTCTTTTCATACTCTCTCTTTGAAAACAAATTGTCAATATAATGACGAGGTCCAGCTACTTCATGAATAGCAAAAATGACAGAAATGCAAAAACAAAAATGAAGATTCTTTACCCACAAGCAAAAGCACAGTGTCAATATATCTATATTATAAAACACAATGGTGTGAAGAGAGAAAAACACCAATGGTTAAGATTAAGAGAGATAATGTATCCAAAGAATATCTTTATGTGGCTTAATTGACGACTCATATTATTTCATTATATCTAATAGCTGATAAAGAATCATTCCATTATAGAATTTATATAAAAATGTAAAATGAAAACTACCAAGTAAATTAAAGAATAAAATCATTTAATTAAAAAAATAAAATAATTTCATTATAGAATATCTCTAAAAATTAACAAACAGATTAAATAACAGAATCTTAATCTCTCTGTAAATTCTGTAATATCGTGTCGTAGGCACGGACAATATCTAGTATATCTATAAATACAAGTGATTAGACCAATTCACACTAAATAAAATTAAAAAAAAAAAGAAGTAATTTTCCAATTAAATTTGGTTGGGTACATAGATTTTTTGATATCATTGTACTTAGTAAAATTTTATTTAGGATCCACGTTATAAAAATTCGATAAGTTTTACGTTGATTGTCGAGACTGAATAAAGTTCTCCTTATTTTTCCAAACTTAAGACTATTTATGAGATAATATTTCAACTTAAACACATGGACAGAATTATGACATCCCTACATAGGTGGAGTTGGATACATTTATATATAAGTGATTATTGGTTTTAAATTGATATAATATTTGATAATGTAATGGGAGCAGTACTGAATATGGCTAGTGATGGATACTTTGTTTTAAAAATGAGATAATAAAAGTAGAGAGATATGAAAAAGTATTTATATGAATGAAGATGAAGAGACAAGTTGTGGGTAAGTTAGGACCATACCTATGGTTTCATGCAATTAATTTGGTGGTATTGAAATTATTGATAAATAAAGCAAGAGATGCTTGTTGTCTCACCAAATGTTTTTTCTGCTTGCAAGATGAAGCAAAGAATTAAATTTCCATAAATAGAGTCTCATCAAATTTATATGGTGATAAATGGAATCCAAAATATTGAGTTCTTAACGATTATGCTAATTTATGTGCTGTAAAGATACCCAAAAAAAAAAAAAAAAAAAAAACTATTGGTGTTTTATATTTTATTTTAAGGAAAAAATATGACAAGTTTTTATATATTGAAGATGCATTTAGAGACTACCCCTAAATTGCCTAAAAAATATAAAAGTAATATTATACATATAAAATTAAAATTTCGTTTATATTTGGAGATCATAATTTTAAATCAAATTTTAAGACCTCAGCTTATCACTTGTGTCGGTTATCCTTAAGTTATCTAGTGTAAGATTTTATTGAGTATATTGTAGTTCAAATTTTTGTATGGATGTCGATTATAGTTATTTAAATTGTTATTATTTTTTTTAAAAAAAAAAAAAAAAACAAGGTACGCGAGGTTTAAATTTTTCACATCGATATTTACACAGTTTTGATTTAAACTATACTAATTCTTTTAAATTTTGGTGTCACGTTTATGACTGAGACTTAATTATTATTATTTTTTAATTGACCCTCGAAAAAACGAGGAAATTTTTTGAAAAAAATAAAAGAAATAACATAGAAGAAAATTGGATGGCAACATCAGCCTAACCCTAAGATAAAACAATTTTTTTTTTTTTTTTTTTTTGAAACGATGGAAATCACTACTAAACCATTTATTTTGGGCCGCGGCGCAGGTAAAACCACCGGCTGTCCCATGCTCTTACAAGAAGTGCACCCCCTGGATTCGAATCCAGAACCTAAAGGTGAGATCCTGGACCCTACACCACCAAGTCACACCCCTTGGGGACCTAAGATAAAACAATGCTAAAAGAATAAAGCAAAACAAAGTGAACGAAAACAGTAACTAGGGTTCCCCATTTCACCATTCAAACCAGCAATAGCACTATTGTTAGAGAATATGTGTTATCAAATAAAATTTAACATGTAAATTTATTTAAATCACTTATTAATATGCCAAAATTAGAACATGACTAAAGAACTTAGAAAAAACCTGGAAAATATTGAAGATGATGATAAAACTGAAACCAAGTCGAGTTGTCTCTATCCTTAAGAACTTATTAGTCCCGTCTCGGTGCTCTACGGATGTTTTGTGGCTAACGTTCTCTCATGATTACTTGGATGCTTCTTGTGGAAGGGGCACTCATTTTACAAGAACTTGAACAAAGAAAAATAGAGGAAACTATCTTTTAAACTATACTCTCTACCCCCTATAGACATGGAAGGGTGTCTCTGTGAGCACTTTTCTTAAGAGACATGTCTCTCATACACTTAAATTATATATATTTAGAGAATTTACAACAATCCTCCATAATTCTCTAAATATTAATGGAAATACTTAAGAGAGTTTCCGTGAAATAAAACTGCATCGAAATAGGTAGCTTTCGCCTTGAACATTTTTCTAGTGAATGACAAACAGATTTACTTGGCAAACCAGTGACCCATAATCTTGAACTGTTCTGCCGTTGGTGTAAACCAAGATAATTGTTATGGATGCCGATTTTCGTTTGAGGTCCACAATCGAGAATTTGTAGTATGTGGCACTAGTGATCCTGCAAACAAAGGTTAAATAAGCGAGAAGGTCACTGCCCACAGGTGTGGTGGGTGCCGTAGGCACTCCGACGCTCAAGTCAGTGATGAGGATGAGCAGAAAATAAGGAAGAGCAAAGCTTGATGTTATCTTGATCTCCGTTTGATTGTCGTGAGGGCGGTATGTTTATGTTTGGAATGTACGAAGCTTTGAGAGCTATAGTTTGAGAAGTAAGACCTGACCCCCAATGCTCTGAATTATGTTGCTACTTATAGGATCAGCGTCACCACCTTTTGAGTTGGCTTTGAAGTTATAATTTAACAAAGATGGGCCCACAACGTGAACTACCGATATCTGATTTTAGTGATCTTTATATGGTCAAAAATATTAGACCAAGATCTACAACTTTCTCGTTCAATATTTTTTTTAAATTTTGAACAGAATAAAGTTAGAAATACGTGTTTTATGGGCTATATAGTGTAATTTCAGGATTTTTCTAGAATTTTGACATGTTCATGATCAATTTTTATTATTATATTCCTTAAATATCTATTTTATGTTATGTAACCACTACTATTCATCTCTTATATTTCTTCTTCATCCATCTGCGTTTTCTCACCTTCAACAAAAATATCAAATTTTCTTCTCTCTCATGCCATTTTGGAGCTCTCTCAAGTCAATTTGCAAGTAAGTAAGTTTCTTTTACTCTTTTTTTTTTTTATCCCCGAAAATATTGTATGCATCTTCATTCCCCAATTTCCCCAATTTCGAAACCATGATTAAACTGTTGGTTTTCAGAGTTTATGCGCAGCGAAAATCGTTTTAGGTAATAGGAAAAAATTTAATTTTCACATGAACAATAAAATCGGATCCGTATTTTCTGGTATATTAATAATAAAATTATTTAGAACTGAAGTAAGAAATATACCTGCAGATCTGAATATCTTTGTAAATCGATTCTTTGAACCACGATCTTCTTCGTCTATCTCCTCACCTCCAACGGCACGTGTGGGCGTGAAAGTAATTACGAAGAATACTCTAATTTATTAAGGATCCGTGTACTCAGCACATGAGACGAATCCTGAATACTGTTTCCTTTTGATTTTCTCAAAATCGAACTTAGGAGAAAATAAAAG
Source organism: Zanthoxylum bungeanum (assembly GCA_019454045.1). Taxonomy (NCBI): domain Eukaryota; kingdom Viridiplantae; phylum Streptophyta; class Magnoliopsida; order Sapindales; family Rutaceae; genus Zanthoxylum; species Zanthoxylum bungeanum. The sequence continues at coordinate 9,143 of SKCR01002943.1, read as the reverse complement.
AAAACTATTTTCCCTTTTTTTCTCTTTTACCAGCCTCCCTTTTGTTTGTTGTTGCTTTTCTTATTTTGATCAAAAATCTCAATTTCAAAAACAACTCAAACTCTCCATGCTCACGTTTTTTTGTTTTGTTTTATATTCTCTTGGACACTACCTTATGCCCCTGTTTTTTGATTTTTTCAAAAAAATCAAAAATAATGTCAAGCATATCTTTTAAGGATATTGATTTTAATTTTCAAAAAATCAAAATAAAATCCTTTAATATTATCTCATAATTTATCAAAGATAATATATTAAAAATAATTTTCAAAATTTCAACTTTTGAAAATATTATTTCATTAAATTAAAATTTAATTAATCAAATTAATTAAATATTAATTTTCATAAATTATAAATAGATACATTATCTATTAATAAATATATATTAAGACAACATTTGCCATAATTTCCAAACATGAGCTTTATGGAATAATTAGAGTGTAAAATAATTCATAATTATTTTAAATAATTCTCAACTATTTTTCTTCCTATAATTATAATCGTTCGAACAGTGATAGAAGACGACGAAGGGACCGATGGACCTATAATTCTAAGCTCCAATATTCCGTCGATTAATTATAAACTCTTTTATTAATCAAACGAATTATTAATTCTGGAGTAACTCCACTAAATACCCAGAACTGCACTCTTAGAATTATAGAATTAATTACTCAAAGTATTCGTCCATTGATATAGTCATTACCTATGCAATGATCCTCCGTAACAGATTCGTAAAGGAGCTAGGTATAAAATATCCGTTAACCTCTCCAATTACATCTTTATCTTTGACTTCCATTAGTTCTCAAGTGAACAATTAATTCATAACTTTATGAATTTGCGCGCTAATCGTTCAGGTCCTGAACTAACAAAAAAAAAGAATCTTATGAACGGATTTCATTATATCAGGTTAGCATTCTCAGCTATTCATTCAACTCATTCCCAAAATACAAGGTTTACGAAATGTAATAAATACAAAACCATACCGAGTAAATTAAAGAATAAATTAATATGATATAGGAGTCTGCTAAATACAATGAATTAAGATCATCACATATATGACCATCATTATGATAAAATTGATGTTCTTTTTAAACGAAATTATTAGAACTTTTCAATTTTATCTGGTCCTGTCCAATATATCTTATTATATAAACACATTCATTTCTATGTCTCTACATAATATAGTCTGGATAGAATTATAATATCATTCATAATGGAATGAACTGTATTTATGACTTTGGATTTGAAGATTCCCAACTTCAAATCATAGTCATGGATAAATTTTGATTATTACTCTTTAAATTTTATCCATGCATATATGTATGTAACATTTTACATACACATATATGTTTAATTCAAAGCTACATAAATAATCATGGAATTTTCTTGAATTTTATAAAGCAAGTCAAAATGCATACATGGAATAAAATAGAATCACAAATTTATTAATCAATCATGTTTCGAACATATTTGCTTGTCGGGCATACAAATCCCAACATAAACTCAAGCTTAAAGGGTTCAAATTGGCATAATTTAACATGTTAGAATGATATTGATGCAATTGTTGGTATTATATCATGATTTGGGTATTGTATGTTTGAAACTCAAAACTTGGATAATTATATGTAGAGACCGAATGTAAGGATTATGAAGATGATGGAGATTTCTTCATTTTGAGTCACCAACATGTGTACTGATACAAAGGCACCAGATGCACTACTATTATGGAAAACATCTGAAATCTCCAAAATAACCCCTACTTGAGGAGGAGAGACCTAATCATAATATGCCACTTGTCTGGTTGGACCGAAAACACCATCGGGGACATTCCACTATAAAAAAATTAAATCAAAGTCAGTATAAGGGTTGTAATCTTTTCATAGTAGGAAAACTCTATTTCTTTCTCTAGAAAAAGATATACACATGTAAAATAGGAACAACTAGCTCAAGACTATTTGAGAACCTCGCAATGAGAACCTTTTTCATGCAAATAACATGAAGTAGTTAGTCACCTCAACTAAATTCTTCTTCGTATACTGATTTGATCGTCGGAGTATCATCTCCGAATACTCCCCCTTCTCTAATGTGTTTGTCATTATAGGATCTACTATAAAGAAGCTCTGGGAGTCCCGCTCAAGGAAAGAGAGATCTTATCAGAAAAGTCAATCCATATATTGTTATTGCCTAATTCCATAGGAGGGACTATTGATCAAAATTGAGCAAAGACTGTGCATTCTTAATATTTGAAATATCTCGGTCATAAGATTCTTGTAACTTCTTGACGCAAAGCATATACAATTAATTTTATGATCAAAAGTAAAAGTCTGTAGGTGAAATAATAGCTACTATTCTTTTCATACTCTCTCTTTGAAAACAAATTGTCAATATAATGACGAGGTCCAGCTACTTCATGAATAGCAAAAATGACAGAAATACAAAAACAAAAATGAAGATTCTTTACTCACAAGCAAAAGCACAGTGTCAATATATCTATATTATAAAGCATAATGGTGTGAGAGAGAAGAAAAAACAATCAATGGTTAAGATCAAGAGAGATAATGTATCCAAATACTATCTTTATTTGGCTTAATTGGCGGCTCATATAATTTCATTATAATCTAATGGCTGATAAAAAATCATTCCATTATACAATTTATATAAAAATGGAAAATGAAAACTACCAATAAAATAAAGAATAAAATCATTTATTAATGGAAAATGAAAACTACCAAATAAATTAAAGAATAAAATCATTTAATTAAAAAAATAAAATAATTTCATTATAGAATATCTCTAAAAATTAACAAACAGATTAAATAACAGAATTTTAATCTCTCTGTAAATTCTGTAATACCGTGTCGTAGGCACGGACAATATCTAGTATATCTATAAATACAAGTGATTAGACCAATTCACACTAAATAAATTTAAAAAAAAAGTAATTTTCCAATTAAATTTGGTTGGGTACATAGATTTTTTGATATCATTATACTTAGTAAAAAAAAATTTAGGATCCACGTTATAAAAATTCGATAAGTTTTATGTTAATTGTCGAGACTGAACAAAGTTCTCCTTATTTTTCCAAACTTAAGACTATTTATGAGAAAATATTCCAACTTAAAGACATGGACAGAATTATGACCAAACTTAAGACTATTTATGAGAAAAAGTATTTATATGAATGAAGATGAAGAGACAAGTTGTGGGTAAGTTAGGACCACAGCTATGGTTTCATGCAATTTGGTGGTATTGAAAATAATTGGTAAATAAAAAGCAAGAGATGCTTGTTGTCTCACCAAATGTTTTTTCTACTTGCAAGATGAAGCAAAGAATTAAATTTCCATAAATAGAGTCTCATCAAATTTATATGGTGATAAATGGAATCCAAAATATTGAGTTCTTAACGATTATGCTAATTTATGTGCTGTAAAGATACCAAACCCCCAAAAAAAAAAAAAAAAACTTTTGGTGTTTTATATTTTATTTCAAGACTACCTCTAAATTGCCTAAAAATATATAAAATAAATAAATTAATTAATTAAACTTTCTTTATATTTGGAGCTCTTTCTTTATTTTAAATCAAATTTTAAGACATTAGCTTATCACTTGTGTCGACTATCCTCAAGTTATCTCTGATACAAAATCCCGTTGACATCAAGAGTCTTATTTAACGGATATTGTAGTTCAAATTTTTGTATGGACATCGATTATAGTTATTTTAATTGTTATTATTATTTTTAAAAAAAAAGGTACATGAGGTTTAAAAATTTTCACATCGATATTTATACAGTTTTGATCTAAACTATACTAATTCTATTAAATTTTGGTGTCAGGTTTATGACTGACTTAATTAATTAATTATTATTTTTAATTATTTCTTTTATTAAAAAAAATAAAAGAAATAACATAGAAGAAAATAGGGGGGCAACATCAGCCTAACCCCAAGATAAAACAATGCTGAAAGAATAAAGCAAAACAAAGTTAACGAAAACAGTAACTAGGGTTCTCTATCAGCGCCAGCGGGCAATCTCAATGACAAAAATGACAGCCATTAGCTCAGTGATTATGCCAAAAAAAAAAAATTTGCGGTTATCGCAATATAACTGATATATCTATTTCTCAGAGAGATGTTTATAAAAAAATTAATTCACTTAATAAGAACGTTATTATTAACTTAGCTAAAGAAAAAAGTTTAATTGGCAATTGGCAAATAAAAAAATATATGAAAATTTTGAAAAATATCAAGAGAGAAGGTAACAATGCATCGAGAATCTTTTTTGTGCAACATCTCTATACTTAATTTTTGATTCCTATTGTTACTCACTCAATTGAATGTTTCAATTTGCAAAATAACAATTGAAAAATATATCAATTCAAAGCATATTAAATCCCAAGGTAATTAATACTCTCTCTCTTTTGAAAGCACGATTATTTTTTTTATCATTATAACCTATCTAACGTCGATAATATATCCAGGAGTAATATTGAAGTCGAATATTAACTCACAAAACAACAATATTAGTCATAATTGGGTTCATCAATCACACAAAGAAGAAACATGATTATTCATATGTGAAAATTGATAAAACCCAATTTCTGAATTAATTATAAATCAAAAGATAATAGAGAATAATAAAATAACAATGTATTAATTATTAAATATTAAAGACTATTCAAAAATCAAAAGATAAATTTAGAAATTAAAACATAAGAAATCATCTCTATTGACTCTGATACACAACATGACCTCATTACACATATGAAGACTAAGGCCTCATTGGGTAACACACCATACAAATATGGAATGAATCTCCGTAGAACTCAAGACCAGGACCAGGAACTCTCTGGGTGCTTCCCTGTACTTCTCTGAATGAAACTCAAGGAGTCCTTCTTCATGAATCTCAGAATGAAACATTCGGACTGCCTTTGCTCACGCCTTCTCGTCTGGACACACAACGACTCTCCATGGCCTAAAGGTCCATTGTGAGTACGCTCTTCTACTTTGGCTTACTTACTATGTAACAAACTGAGAAGATGAATAGGAACCTACATCTCAATGGAGGAACAAACATATAGTGTATATATCAGAACCGAGTTTGAGTAAAAGTATAATTGAAATAAACTGGTAGTGTATGATAGAGTTTGAGTACGCTCTTCATGACTTATCACCAGTGTCTGAGTGATAGTGTAACTTTTTTCTACTACAAAGACCAGAAAAAGATCAAAACATAATTGATACTGGAAAAAATCTCTAAATACCACGATAAAACAAAGAGGAAGGAAAGCCATGAAGTACATACATAGAACTCGGGTTTGAGAGAGAGAATTAGTGAACACTCATATAAGCAAACTTCTTATTTTTCATGAGAAAGAGAGGAGAGAAGACGAAATTATCAAAATAAATCTAAGTCACACATATCTTGATTTTTTTTCTTATTAAAATATTATTAAATGTAAAGCCCATATGTTAAATTTCTTTCTAATTTTCGTCAAGCAACTAAAAATTAAGGCCCAAATTTGACTTGGTTACACATAGATTTACGAAAAATGCTTAACATACAAATTATAGTCATATGTCTAAACTTTCCAACACTACTTGAATCACTGAAAAATGATATATTTAGATCAAGATATCTCGAAAATATTAAGGGCTGATCATGAAATCTGTTAAATTAAAAGGGCACTTAAACTGAAAAATTATTCTGAACTCCCGAACAGATTTACAAGGACTTTTAAATCCACTAATATTAAAATTTTATGACATATCGTATATGAAAAAATTGACCATGATGGACACATCATGAAACAAACTGGGGTGTTGCATTCACCTCCCGAATAGGATTCGTCTTCGAATCCAATAATGAGTTAAACAACTAATATATATATACACACGCAGAATTCTATTTACATGGAGGACTTGCTTGGAGTCAATGGGACTTAGTAGGGTGATAATTATATCACATCCCAATATATCCAAGACATAACCGACAAAATGATAATTTATAAATTATACAACAAACGTTAAAATAAATCATCTCATATTATGAGTTTATGATTTCGAACGTATCCTGATAAATCGTTTTAACGCTAACAGCCTTACATACAAAGCTATGCAACTTATTTAATGCATGGTTTTGTTTGTAATTATTTTTTAAAGGAAAAAATCTTTGCAAGAGTTATTATTCCCATCAGGCATTGATTTCTTACTGAACTTTTGAGACAGAAATCATTTTATACTTGCGGATCATAAAAATCCTCAGGTTTCTTGGACAATCACATCACCAGCTGCCACAATACTGAGCAAGATGCGAAAATTATATTATGTGCCGAGTGTATATGTCATCTCTCACAGCAGGCGGGCCCCACACACCGCCTGCTGTGAGAGAGATGACATATACACCCGACACATGATATACCACCTCCTGGGATACAACTCTCGTAATTTACATAACTTTAAAAGGAGAAAAAAAAAAGAAGATGATAAAAGCACAATCATACCACGGATTGATGGACCTCCAAATCCAAGTTCGTAAAACTGAAGTCTTTATATTAGAAATTCTACCGTCAAAATCACCTGACTCGAAGACCAGATCCTAAACCCTACACGATTAAGCCATCACATGCAATACCACAAATATTAAATGCGCAGGAGCCACTAATCGGGGAAACTGAATTAGCAAATCTGTAAAGTTACCATGGAAGTCCTTGATTTTACCTTGAAAAGCAAGCCGTTGATACTATTTGTAGAAGCATCCAGAGTTAACTTATCATGTTTTTTTTTTCCAGCCTGCTCTCAGTAGGATAAAATTTTCCAATTAATTACATGCTAGAGGAGGAGGACAACTTTATTATATCTATTGTTTTACATCAACCCAAAATTGATGTTTATGCTCCACGACAACTAATTTATGAAATATAGACAGAGGAAAAAAAAAAAAAAAAAAAAAAAACATGTATCAAACACTTTGCATACCTCTGTTGCAAGGAGAGACTTCAGTTCAGTTTGAGATGATACTGCAAATTTTCAAAACATCAGTTAGCAGCCATTCTGAGAAGTATTTATAAATGGTAAGGAAAAGAAAAAAAGAACCCCAATCGCGGATGGCAGTAAAAAGCTACATATAACAAATTCAAAGTGTAAATTTCTCTTGGCTGGTAAAACTCATCGAACACAATATGTCAACTGACCAAGTTAGCATAACGCTGATCAAAAGTAAGCGGCACTCAAACAAACACTTTAGAGTTAGTTTGGATAACTAGAGATTTCAAATAATTTTAACAACGGACTCTTAGAAACCAGAAACCAGTTATATATCATGTGCTACCATCCACAACCCCAAGCCTTGATCATATTTCAAAAGTTTGGATATCATTTCTCACCTCATCCATTATTGGATTGACCACAGTAGGAATATTTCCAATTGTAATAAGATCAATAGTCACACAAAGGGGAACCTAGGAATAAAGATGTTGCAATAATGTGAAATTGAAATTAACCAATAAATTAAAAAAGAAATCAATAAACCAAACAGTTAAATATGATATAATACCTATGCACAAAATTTGTAGTTCCATCAAAAGAGTCAACTATTCAAATGGGTTCATTAATCAACTCTGTGCCACCACAAGCAGCAGTAGCTTCTTCTCCCATGAACTAAGCTATGATCTGTTAATACTAATTCGTAGAGGGGGAAAAAGGAGACAAGAAACTAAGTTGATTTTAAATGCAAATTATGTTAGATATACAACTTATCAGGTAATGTAGTTGGAAGATTCCAACAGTTTTGAGTTATATTCTGCAAAAAACTGAAACCAGCAAAGGATTTGAACATATTAAGCTCTGTTCCAGTTAAAAACAGCAAGAAGAAGAAGTATAGAAACATAAGATTGAGATGTAGATTATTTATTAAGTACCATAATCCAGAACTTGTACATTCAGTCAACTCTGCTATTGCAAATATATGAAAAATTCAAAGTAAGACAAACAGGATATGCAGAATGAAATTGGAAGGGCACAAAGGAAATGAAAGATTTGTATTTTCAAATTTAATACTTATCAAACACAATCTTATTTATCCAATCACTTTCATCTACCTTTAATATGAATTCAAAACCATAGGGCATTGCATAATGCAAAACATCAATTTTTTTTTTTTTTCATGTGGGCATCAACATATATAGGGCATGAATATACAGTACAGTAAGTAAATTAAAATCAACACTTACCCAGTCATAATTCTCAAAAAAAAGAAAGAAATTCAGCCAAAATGGAATTGTGACTTTGTCAACAGTTCCTGCAATAAATCATCAACATAAAAAATAGCCAAATAAAGTTTCCCAAATAATAATATAATAATAACAATCACTTTGTGCAACAATTGAAGATATAACTTCAATGGACAGCAGCAAGTTGTAACAATGTTTTTGAATCGTTGGAAACCCGCCGCCAAACGCGGGATCCTGAATCCTACGTCATCAAACCAAACCCGTCTGTTATTAAAGACAAAAAGACATTTATTCTGTCATTTCTCAATTACATTATCAGAACTTAATTCTTACATTACATGCACACATATTCATGTAATAAGTTTATTTATTAACACTACTTGATAGGCTTAAACGAGGTGAGATTCTTGAAATGCTGCCAAGGCTTCTCCCAAACGACAGCTTGAAACTTGGCGGTCGCCGATCCGTCCTTCGCCACCAATACCAGACGGTAATTGGTGCCGGAAACCACCTGGGTCTCGCCCTTCACCACTCTCTCGAACATCAACCCGGTCTTCGACCGTTTGTTGTACTCGCTCACCGCGAACTGCCCGATCTCTACCACGTGCGGGTCCTTCGGGTCCTCTATCGGCGTCCATCCTCCGACCAGCCCACCTTTAGCGGCGATGATAGGGAGCAGCAGGGCAAAGACAAAGAGAAAAAGACAACGTTGCTTCATCGTTTCGGTTGGGTTTTGAGTTGCGTGCATTGATTTGGTTGAATTTATACACGAGACAGTGTCAGTGGGGCACGTACGCGGCGATCTTAAATGCACCGACACGTGCAGGTCGTGTCGCTTTTGTGGCCGTCTGATTGGAGGAGTGGTCATACGTGGCGAGTTT
>SKCR01002942.1:0-17223 GCA_019454045.1 Zanthoxylum bungeanum | reverse complement strand
TCTTCTTTTTCCCTTCTTCTCTCTCGGCTTCACTGCCGTTTTGCTTGGAAAATTTCTGGTTCCACCGAATTTTTGAGAAGCAAATTGAAGAAGACTTAGTGCTAGCACACTCTAGGAGTGATACAAAGGTGATAGGGAAGTGAGTTTGTGAGCATGGAAGCTTGAAGCTTGGAGCTTCAATGGATCTTGCATGGCCGAAAATGGAGGAGATTTTCACAGCCCCACTGTGCGTTCACTGTAGTTCCAGAAGCCCCAAAACCGAGCTTGATGAAGCCAAATAACGCATGTTCTTCATTTCATCAAAACCATTCAATGTGAGTTATGTTTCCGCCTTACTCCTTTGATGTGTTCATATGTGGTTTTTTATGCATGTTTGTGATCTTGTGGACTTGATTGAACTCCAACACTTTGATCCTTCCAAGCTCAAGAATTAGTTTCCCATAACACCTTTGTATGATCCCTTGAAGGTGCTAGCCTTGTGTGTGATTTAATGTTCCAAACAAACCCAATTTCTTCAAGCTTTTGCAACAAAAACTGAAAAATGGAGAGGGCTGTGAAGCTTCACAGTTTTGGTCAAGAGGAAAGAGAGAAGAATAATGATTTTTGATTTCAAAATCAATTTATATTTGTGTCATAATAATTGTCAAACATATACCATACCTTTGGTAGGTGTATGACACAAATCTATCACCATTCTTTGCCTTTGAGTGTTGTACACACTATCACCTAAACCCATCACACAAAAGTGAATTTAATGACAAGTGATGTGATGGTTGATGTGACATGTAGGCCCCACTTGATTCCGAATGCGAGTGGGCCCGCAAACAATCCCGGGCTCGGGTTCGATAATTCCGAATTAACGAACTTCCGTCGCGAAGTTATTTAAATCGAATTTAATTAAATAATATGCCTAGCATAATTACTATTCATATCGCTAATGAATTAATTCTAAATTAATTCGTTTGCCCGAATTAAAATCTAATTTTAATTCCGCGTCGAAATTGAATTTCGTTTAATATATCGAATATATTATTTTAACGATTAATTCCAAATTAATCTTTCTCTCTCTTCAAATAGTACTTTATCCAAGATAAAGTCTCTCCGCAATTAATCCCAGATTAATTAAGTTCGAATCATACGTCATCGGTGAATCTTCGGGAAGCGACCCAAGAGATCTCTGGATATGTTGGCAGTAAATACGGTCGTCGGACTATCCGAACACGTACGTACCAAGTACTACGTTTTTACCGATTTACAAGACAAGGTTAGCCTCTAGCAAAACGCCATGCCTACCCAATTCTCCAGAAATATTCTTACTAGAATATAAGATCTATAACAGGCGTAGTATACCGTAGTATAGTTAGTATAGCAGTCCAGTATCGGATGATCACATGTAAGGCCTGGGGCTGGAGATGTGTCTGCCCCGTATGATACATATATCGGACATCAAGCAACTAGTCTCTTTGAATCGGATAATCCTGACCTTGTCATATTATCCCGATGGTTGCAACCATTATAGAGTACTAGTTCTGTATCCTGCGAGATCATAATCTCCATATGTCTGAAGTGATACTTCCGTCTTGACATCACACCCAATACACTACGATTCCCGATAAACCTAGAAGAGGTGTACACAGAACCTGTTAAAGCCCTGGACGACCAAAACTAAAGTCTACCGATTGTCGCAAGTACTAGCGATGCAAGTCTCAGGTTAAGACCATATGCACCTACCCTGAAGCGGACTCCCATAGACACGCAGACATACTACCAATGGGATTCCGCGGGGTCTATCCAGAGCGAAGCTGTTTTCCGTACCATCGGTAAAAAACACAACCTCCTACCGCACTTGCATAAGTATCCTATACTCAAATATATGAGAACTATGTCGTTGTGCCCTCACAACACGCACAAGTGCAGTACTAGTCTATTCCGCATTATCGATGTCCAATCTCGATAATACTACGACTAGGGATATTTAATGATTAAACCTTTATGGATTGATACTGTCTCATATCATCTCAATCCGGAATTAATCGTAGGGACTTTTACCATTTATATATCAAAGTAAATAAATTACAAAACGGTAAAAGGCAATTTCATTACTACATAGTTAATTTTGTACAATAATACAATATCATTTACAAAATAGTGACGCTATGGGTCATAACTGTCTAACAATCTCCCACTTGGCCTATAGCCAGTCACTCAAGCATCTAATACCTGAAAATGTACATGTCGCTCAAAATTTTCCCGAGGAATAGCCTTCGTCAGCGGATCTGCATATTATCCTCTGATGCGATCTTTTCGTTCTTCACATCGCCACGATGTATGATCTCTCGAATCAGATGGAATCATCGAAGAACATGTTTGGATCGTTGATGAGACCTTGGTTCCTTAGCCTGTGCTATAGCCCCGCTATTGTCACAATACAATGGAACGGGCTCAGCTGCTAACGGAACTACTCCTAATCCAATTAGGAATTTACGGATCCAAACTGCCTCTTTTGCTGCTCCAGCTGCTGCAATATACTCCGCTTCAGTTGTTGAATCGGCAACAGTATCTTGCTTGGAAGATTTCCATCTCACTGCTCCGTTATTAAAACAAAATATGTACCCAAATGTGACTTAAAGTCGTCTCTGTCGGTTTGGAAACTTGCATCGGTATACCCAGATACCTCAAGTTCTCCATCTCCATAGATTAAGAAAGCATCCTTAGTTCTGTTAAAATACTTAAGGATACTCTTAACCGCCATCCAGTGATCTTTACCTGGATCGGCCTGATATCGACTGCACATGCTCAAAGCATGGGACACATCAGGTCGTGTACATATCATGGCATACATGATCGATCTGACTGCCGAGGCGAATGGAGTCCGACTCATGTTGTCTCTCTCATCTTGGGTTTTAGGACACATGTCCCTAGATAGATAGACGCCATGTGATATTGGTAACAGTCCCCTCTTGGACTGATCCATGTTGAATCTCTTCAACACTTTATCAATATATGTACTCTGGGAGAGTCCAAGTAGCTTTCTAGATCTATCCCGGTAGATCTTTATTCCTAGAATAAAAGCTACTTCTCCCAGATCTTTCATGGAGAATTTCAATGAAAGCCAAGCTTTCACCGACGTTAACATGGGAATGTCATTGCCAATAAGCAATACATCGTCGACATAAAGGACAATAAAAGTCAGTGCACTCCCACTAACCTTCTTATATACACAAGGATCATCTTCGTTTTGAATGAAATCATATTCTTTTATGATCTCATCAAAATGCTGGTTCCACGACCGCGATGCTTGCTTCAGTCCATAAATGGACCGATTTAACTTACAAACCTTGTTTGCAAGTCTAGGTACGATAAAACCGTCAGGCTGTTGCATATAAACATCCTCCGAAAGGTTTCCGTTAAGGAAAGCGGTTTTAACGTCCATCTGCCATATTTCGTAATCGTAATATGCAGCTATTGCAAGCATTATCCGAATGGATTTAATCATGGCAACGGGTGAGAAGGTTTCGTCATAATCAACTCCAAGTCGTTGACGATATCCCTTTGCTATAAGCCTAGCTTTGTACGTTTGTACGTTGCCATCCATGTCAGTCTTCTTCTTGAAGACCCATTTGCATCCAATAGGCTTTACGCCTTCTGGTGCATCAACCAGTGTCCAAACTTGGTTGGTATACATGGAATCCATTTCGGCCTTCATGGCTTCTTGCCATAAAGCGGATTCGATACCTTGTATCGCTTCCTCATACGTAGCCGGTTCATTATCCTCAATAAGATTAATATCTACATGAGGTGAGATCAGGAATCCATACCTCTCAGGTATTACCCTGTCTCTCTCCGACCTACGCGGTCCTTGTGTATTTGAAGATTGTGGTTCAGTCTCATCCCAGATGGACTGTTCATGTTCCGTTGATAATTCATTGCCAAGAACAGTATCACTACGACTTTCATCGAGTTCTACTTTATTCCCACTAAACACTGCATTTAGGAATTCCTTCTCAAGGAAAACCGCATGTAGAGCAACAAATAATTTGTTCTCTTGTGGGTGATAGAAGTAATTGTTGGTTATTTCTAAGGTCCCAAGATCAAATCAAGACATGAAATAATGCATGAATACATCAACGGAGGTAGCGGAATACTCACATTGATCGGTTATGTCGATTTGAAGACGAATCAAGGCCAAAAACGTACTGCCTTGCTCACGCCACTGCAACCAGTCCATGCTCACTGTCTTGGCAGTTTCGGGTCTCAAAACGAAGCTCCAAACTCCGTCGGATGAGTCCCGCCTCATGGGTGAACCTCCCTACCACCTTCGCAAGACTCGTAGTGTGCTAGCACTTGCGGTTTTCACCATGAAAACCCAACCCTTGCTTCCCTTTAGTGTCACGTTTTTCTGGTTCAAAACCAGTCCCAAAATTCTGTTTTGGGCGTGAGAGGAAGAGAGAAAATTGAGAGAGAAGAAGTTTTGTGTTAAGTTAAAAATGATTTACCAAAAATCAATTTATATTTATGCCATAATTTTTATTAAATTAATAATAAAATTATGACACAAAACATGCAATGGCTTAGAGTGTCAAACACTCAAACTCCATGCAATGACATTGAGTGCAATGTACACAATCTACATGCAAAGCATTAGAATGACATGTGTCATGTGGGCCCCACACGTTTCCAAATGAAAGTGGGCCCACGTGCACTCACGCATTCGGGTTCGATATTTCCGAAATACCGAGCTTACGTCGCGACGTTAATTAAATCGAATTTAAATAAATAATTGCGCCTAGCGAAATTATTATTTACGTCGCTAACGAATTAATTCTAAATTAACTCGTTTGCCCGAATTAAAATCTAATTTTAATTCCGCGTCGAAATCTAATTTCGTTTAATATATCGAATATATTAATTTACCGATTAATTCCAAATTATCGTTATCTCTCTCTAGACGATATTTTATCCCGGATAAAATATCTCCGTTATTAATCCTAGATTAATTTTTCTCTCTCTTCTGTATAATCCCAGATTATTCAAGAGTGCGAGTTGTGCGTCATCGGTGGATTATCGGGAAGCGACCCATGAGATCCCCGGATAATCTGGCAGTAAATACGGTCGTCGGAGTATCCGAATCACGTACGTACCAAGTACTACGTTCTACCGATTTACGAGACAAGGTCGACTCCTAGCAAAGCACCAAGTCTACCCAATTCTCCGGACATATCCATTTAAGAATATTAAGATCTGTATCAAGCGTAGTATACTAATGTATTGTGCGTATCGGCCCAGTATCGGATAATCACGTGCTAGGGCTGGGGCTGGATAAGTGTCTGCCAAACACATATCGGATGTCTGGTAACTAGTCTCTATAATCGGATATTCATGACCTGGTCATAATATCACGATTGGATGCGCATCACTTTAAGAGCACTAATACCGTATCCTGCGTGACATCATCTCCAATATGACTGAAGTGATACTTCCGTCTTGACATCACACCCAATACTCTACGATTCTCTGATAAACCCAGAAGAGGTGAACACAGAACCAGTTAAGATCCCCCACCACCAAAACCAAAGTTTACCGATTGTCGTAAGTATTAGCGATGTAAGTCTCAGGTTAAGACTATACACACCTACCTTGATTTCGGCCTCCCATAGACACCTAGTCATAATACCAATGGGATTCCGAAGGGTCTATCCAGAGCGAAGCTGTTTCCCGTACCATCGGTGAAACACGACCTCCTATCGCACTTGCACAAGTATCCAATACTTATATATATGAGAACTATGCCGTTGTGCCCTCACAACGCGCACAAGTGCAATACTAGCCTATTCCGCATTATCGATGTCCAGTCTCGATAATACTAAGGCTAGGATATTTAATGATTAATCCTTCGTGGACTGATACTGTCTCATATCATCTCAATCCAGGAACTAATCATAGGGACCTCTCTTCATTTATATATCTATGGTGATCTAATCACAAATGATGAGAGTGCAATTTCCTTATTACATAGTTAATTTGCTACAACAACACAATGATCTGTGCAAATAGTGACGCTATGGGTCATATTATTCAACAGTAATATCCTTTGGTTTCCCTAGGATATCCAACGAATAGGCATTTATCTGATTGGGTTCAAGTTTGGTACCTTCCAAACATTTAACGTATGCCCAGCAACCCCAAATCTTCAGGAATGAGAAACCTGGTTTCTTTCCTGTCCATATCTCATATGGAGTCTGTTCAACAGACTTTGACGGAACCTTATTCAAAATAAGAAACTGCACTGTTTAATGCATATCCCCAGAAGGAAATTGGCAGCTCAGTGCGACTCATCATCGACCTTACCATGTCCAACAAGGTACGGTTTCTCCGTTCGGACACACCATTTAATTGTGGTGTTCCAGGAGGAGTCCACTGTGAAAGAATACCATATTCTTTCAGGTAATCTTGAAACTCATTACTTCAGTATTCGCCACCACGGTCTGACCGTAATGTCTTAATACTCTTGCATGTTTGTTTTTCAACTTCGTGTCGAAACTCTTTGAATTTCTCAAAAGTTTCCGACTTGTGCGTCAGTAGATACACATAACCGTAACGTGATGCATCATCGGTAAAAGTTACGAAGTATCGATATCCACCTCTAGCCTGGCTAGACATGGGCCCACAAACGTCACTATGAACGAGGGCTAACAGTTCAGTGGCGCGTTCACCTTTACCGCTAAAAGGTGATTTAGGCATTTTGCCTAATAAGCAAGATTCGCAGACGTCATATGAATTTGGATCAAATCCGTCCAAGTACCCACTCTTCGAAAGTGTGGATATGCGAGTCTTGTTAATGTGTCCCAGACGACAATGCCACATATAAGTTTCATCCTTTGGATCACTCTTTTTAAGCCTTTTGTTTGTTAATTATATGTAGGAGATTCATTTATATTCAAAATATAAAGACCATTATTTGCAACTGCAGTGCATATTTCTGCATCATTTTTATATAAATAACACCCAGTGTTTCTAAATACAAAAGTGTACCCATTTCGGGTTAACAAAGATACAGATATAATATTCCTAGTCAAACTAGGTACATAATAACAGTCATTTAGTTTAAGTACATGCCCCGAGGGCAGTTCTAATACAAAAGTGCCCACGGCCTAAACAGCAACAGGAGTTCCGTTTCCAACTCATAGATCAATCTCCCCTGAAGCCAGTATCCTGCTGTTCTGCAGATCCTGCACATCAGTACATATATGAGAACCACAACCAGAATCAAAAATCCAATTTTTAAAACTAGAAGTAGCCATGTTTATTTCAATAACAAACATACCAGAGGTCGGTGCCTTGCCCGCCTTGATCTCCCTTCTGAGCGCCTTGTTCATGCGGCAGTCACGCTTCCAGTGACCTCTTTTGTCGCAGTTAAGGCATATGTCTTGTGACTTGTTCCTCGGCTTCCCAGAAGCCATCGACATCTTGGCATTGCCCTTGTTCTTACGCTTCCTCTTTTTCACCCCTCTAGTTGCCTTGGGCCCAGCCCTTGACGTCTGAGAGGTCGATGCAAAGTGCGCCTCGCGCTTGTTGCCTTTAAGAAGCTCTTTCTCTGACTCCTTAAGAATGGACAATAGCTCTCCAAGAGTATCGTCTGTATCCATCAACTTGTAGTTGATGATAATCTGCTTCCAAGTATCGGGAAGTGACTGTAAAAGCATGTCTACAGTCAGCTCAGCCTCCAAGACTATTCCCATCTTGGCCAGCTCATCAATGTCGGCTATCATTTGAGTCCTGTGGGCCTCAACTGAAGCGCCATCAGTCATACGGGAGCGAAAGAGTTTCTTCACCAACTCATACCTCTCCATCCGCTTATTAGTGCGGTGAAGATCCTTTAGTCTAGCCATCATACTGTAAGGATCCAAGTCCCTATTCTGGCGACGAAAGTGTTGAGTCATGGAAGCAAGCATGATCGAATGAGTTGTATCACAATCATCGCTATGAGTTCTCCATAACTCCAGCTCAAGTGGCTCAGTGGGCCTCGGCCCGAGAGGTCTCTGTATGGTGTACAACAGCCTCTCTGCCCCAAGGACTATCCTCAGGTTCATTTCCCAGTCAGCAAAGTTCGTGCCCTTAAATACATTATCACCCATGATTATGTCTCGGACATTTCCTTTGTTTGCCATCTTAACTACGATAGTCCAACTATCTAGTTAACGATATATGGGTACAGTCAAACTGTTACAAGAAAAATAACATTTTATTAGTCCAACTAATGTTAAAATATTGACGAAATAAATTTTGTAAGCGCGTAAAGCTAAGTATCTGAATGAAATTGCAAATTCAATACTAGCCTCCCACTATTTTCTACAAGTCTCTAACCCTCTGTCGAGTACTCGGGAAATCCAATTTCCTAGTGGGCTAGGATCCCGTTAAATAACACACACCTTGACTTTGGCCAACAAGTTGTATGATATTTAACTAGGTAGATCTCAAAGATCAATTGGATCCCATCCAATTCCTAGATCCGGTAGGTGGACATCCAAGTCCGAAACATATGTATCTAATACATATGTCAATGTATCCAATACATTTTCCTAACCATTTCCTCTGAATCAACTAAGTCTTGGCTTTGGCACAACAAACTTAATGATTCCAGTTAAACGGGACCCATTGACATGGAAAGTTTCGTAATCAATGTCGATGACAAGAAGTGATCTTGACTTTGGCCAACAAATCACAACTTGGACAAGACACCGATATGGAACAAAACTCTCATGATTCAAAAACACATCCTCAATTGACAAAGTTCTTGACTTTGGCCAACAAACCAATGCCAATTTCGGATCTTGAGAAAGAATCACTCAACGGAAGGAAAATCGCTTAATATTGTTTGAGGGATTTTCGCGTAATTGGCAACCAATTAATTTATCTTTGTTAGGTCTCATCATCATACACCCTTAAGCATGCTTCTAAAACATCATAAAGCGCCCGTAAAATAAAATAATAGGGATATGCGGATGGATATATAACAATTTGTTCCTAGAACAAATCACTCACTTTCCTCTCCCCGACTAACACTATTCTGCTTCTACCAAATTACATAATACAATAAGAGAAACCTCATTTACATTGAGGGGAATCAGGTGAGAAGAGAATACAAAGAGATAATAAGAGAAAGGCTGGACACGCAGGTCCAATTAATAAATTCTGAATTTACAATAATTTCTAAAATTATCCTCCCTTCTAATATCCATCCGATATGCACTATTCATTCATCACATCCACATTCATTCATTCAATGCATGTTATACAACCAATCTAATCCAATTAATTAGTCTTTAATTAGGTGACAATCCAATGTTCAATCAATGGTTTGCTTTTGCGCGAGTCCAACTCGTTTTTTGAGAATAAGTACTTGTAGTACGAATTCATGAATTATATCGAACTACTCGTCAAATCCAATTTAAGTCGTATTCATACTAATCCTTATATTTAATTCCAAATTAAATATTTACACTTTTATTGTGCTTTTATGACTTAGATTCCAAATCTAATTCTATCAGGTCTCAAAGCCCAATTAACATCCAATGTCCGTTTAATTAAAGTCCGATGGGCTTTCAATTGATTTCATAGGGCTTGGCCTTGGTCAATGTGGGTCAAACCCAATTTCCAAGCCCAATAAGGAATCACCCTCATTTGCCATAAAAATCAATATCAAGCCCATAAGGCCCAATTAAACATAAAAGCCCATTTATTACATTTGGACTTAATGGAGTGATTTAGGCCCATCTTTGGATCCAATCCAATTTGCCCAAACCTACTTGGTCCAACCAAGCCCATTATGCCCAAATATAATAGTTTTAGGCCCAATTCAAAATTAAGCCCAATTAATCAAATTTTAAAATTCCAAATTTTATAACTTAATTAATTAAAGTGTAATGTCATGATTAATCCTTTAAATCAATATTTCCAAAATATCAAATTAATCCATTAATCATATTTTTATCTTAAATACATGTCCAACATTATTTAATCAAAAAATCAAGTCCCTAATGTGCTTCCATGCATTCGGCCAAGGTGATGAAAAATTACCGATTTCGTTTTCAATCCAATCGAATCACAAATCGTCATTTTATGTTCGTTTAAAGTCATCCAATGATCTTATAAACAACAAATCATCATCTCCATGGTCTAGTAGTATTCGGCCAAGCCTCTCCAAGAGGGGAAAAATTAATCCAATTTATTTTTCATGAAAGATAATGTGTATAACACAATGTAACATACATTTAAGCATACTTAATCAATCAAAATCATCAAATCATGCTTCAATCAATTTTGCCCAAATATTACCCTAATATATTTTCATGCTCTTTAAGCTCTGATACCATTGTTGGAAATTCTAATCCATGTCCCAAGATCAAAAGAGCAAACAAATATATATAATTGAATGAACAATATTGAAGTATGGTGGAATCATACTCACAAAGATCGGAATGCGGATGCGTTGATGAAAAGAAAAATTTCTCCTTTGTGCAGTGAGGGTTTCGGCCAAGGTGAGTGGGGAAGCTCCAAGCCTTCTTTGATCCTTCCAAGCTCAAGAATTAGTTTCCCATAACACCTTTGTATGATCCCTTGAAGGTGCTAGCCTTGTGTGTGATTTAATGTTCCAAACAAACACAATTTCTTCAAGCTTTTGCAACAAAAACTGAAAAATGGAGAGGGCTGTGAAGCTTCACAGTTTCGGTCAAGAGGAAAGAGAGAAGATATATGATTTTTGATTTCAAAATCATTTATATTTGTGTCATAATAATTGTCAAACATATACCATACCATTGGTAGGTGTATGACACAAATCTATCACCATTCTTTGCCTTTGAGTGTTGTACACACTATCACCTAAACCCATCACCACAAAGTGAATTTAATGACAAGTGATGTGATGGTTGATGTGACATGTAGGCCCCACTTGATTCCGAATGCGAGTGGGCCACAAAACACTCCCGGGCTCGGGTTCGATAATTCCGAATTAACGAACTTCCGTCGCGACGTTATTTAAATCGAATTTAATTAAATAATTATGCCTAGCATAATTACTATTCATGTCGCTAATGAATTAATTCTAAATTAATTCGTTTGCCCGAATAAAATCTAATTTTAATTCCGCGTCGAAATCGAATTTCGTTTAATATATCGAATATATTATTTTAACGATTAATTCCAAATTAATCTTTCTCTCTCTTCAAATAGTACTTTATCCAAGATAAAGTCTCTCCGCAATTAATCCCAGATTAATTAAGTTCGAATCATACGTCATCGGTGAATCTTCGGGAAGCGACCCAAGAGATCTCTGGATATGTTGGCAGTATAATACGGTCGTCGGACTATCCGAACACGTACGTACCAAGTACTACGTTTTTACCGATTTAACAAGACAAGGTTAGCCTCTAGCAAAACGCCATGCCTCCCAATTCTCCAGAAATATTCTTACTGGAATATAAGATCTATAACAGGCGTAGTATAAACCGTAGTATAGTGTATAGCAGTCCAATATCGGATGATCACATGTAAGGCCTTGGGCTGGAGATATGTCTGCCCCGTACGATACATTATCGGACATCAAGCAACTAGTCTCTTGAATCGATAATCCTGACCTTGTCATATTATCCCGATGGTTGCAACCATTATAGAGTCTAGTTCTGTATCCTGCGCGATCATCATCTCCATATGTCTGAAGTGATACTTCTGTCTTGGACATCACATCACACCCAATACACTACGATTCCCGATAAACCTAGAAGAGGTGTACACAGAACCTGTTAAAGCCCTGGATGACCAAAACTAAAGTCTACCGATTGTCGCAAGTACTAGCGATGCAAGTCTCAGGTTAAGACCATATGCACCTACCCTGAAGCGGACTCCCATAGACACGCAGACATACTACCAATGGATTTCCGCGGGGGTCTATCCAGAGCGAAGCTGTTTTCCGTTACCATCGGTAAAACACAAACTCCTACCGCACTTGCATAAGTATCCTATACTCAAATATATGAGAACTATGCCGTTGTGCCCTCACAACACGCACAAGTGCAGTACTAGTCTTTCCGCATTATCGATGTCCAATCTCGATAATACTACGACTAGGGATATTTAATGATTAAACCTTTATGGATTGATACTGTTTCATATCATCTCAATCCGGAATTAATCATAGGGACTTTTACCATTTATATATCAAAGTAATAAATTACAAAACGGTAAAGGCAATTTCATTACTACATAGTTAATTTTGTACAATAATACAATATCATTTACAAAATAGTGACGCTATGGGTCATAACTGTCTAACAAGGCCCACACATCATCAGCAGTTTGGGATGCGTCCCCAGGTCGAGGCCCAAATATCATCAGTAGTTGGGATGCGTCCCAGGGTCGAGGCCCACACATCATCAGCGGTTTGGGATGCGTCCCAGGGTCGAGGCCCACACATCACAGCAGTTTTTGGGATGCGTCCAAGGTCGAGGCCCACACATCATCAACAGTTTGGGATGCGTCCTAGGGTCGAGGCCCACACATCATCAGTAGTTTGGGAGGCGTCCCAGGGTCGAGGCCCACACATCATCAGCAGTTTGGGATGCGTCCCAGGGTCGAGGCCCACACATCATTAGCAGTTTGGGATGCGTCCCAAGGTCAAGGCCCACACATCATCAGTAGTTTGGGATGCATCCCAGGGTCGAGGCACAACATCATCAGTAGTTTGGGATGCGTCCCAAGGTCGAGGCCCATACATCATCTGCAGTTTGGGATGCGTCCCAAGGTCGAGGCCCACACATCATCAGCAGTTTGGGATGCGTCCCAGGGTCGAGGCCCACACAACTTATCAGCACAGTTCGGGAACAAAGCCCACATTCGGTGGTTCGGGAACAAAGCCCAGGGGTCGAAGCACCTCACCACCATATCAGTTCAGTTCGGTAGTGATTCCTAGAGATCGCAGCATCTTGCAGGGATGAACCTTAGGGGTCACAGCACCTCACCACCAGATCAACTCAGTTCGAAGCAACATGCAAGTCAGGTGGCAGTTGGCAAGCCAGGTAAGTGAAAATGCACTGTATAACTTTGATAGGATTGTCATTGTCACACACTGTACAAGTCCCATCAAAGTGGGGGTGACCGTAGGCACTGCATTTTTACATATAAGTCCCGAAGATGAGCCTCGTATGGAGGCACTACCCTTTAAGTTACGGAAGTCACGGGAAATGGACGTCGGAAGGGAAAAGTAAGAAATCATACCTTGTTGGACTTAATTCGTTTGCTTAGGTTCAAGTTTGCTGCTTGTTGGATCTCTGTTTTTAAAAATTTATCCTCGGCCTAAAACCCCACAAGCCACACACACTAAGCCCACCAAAAAGAACAAACCACACGCCCAAGCCTTCTAATCACACGCCCAAGCCCATTCAAACACATCCAAAAATAATAATTAACACATTAAAACATTGTTGAAATTTAAAATTACCTTCCCAAATTAATAAATCAATTAAATCACCTTCCATAATTAAAGAAATCAAATCAAATCACATAAATCTCTTTCCTAAACTAAAACAATCCCCTCCATAAATTAGAGAGATCTTTTCCTTGTGACACACTAATTAGAGATACCCTCCATAATTGCATGATACTTTCCCTACCCATACAAGGACAACCTCAACACTCTCCTATAAAAAAAAAAGACACCCAAACCAAGCTCTTAGACCCCTAGAGCTCATTCACGACAACTCCACAACAAATAAACCCTAGAGCTCATTCACAACAAGTCTCTCTCTCCACTCTCTCTCTCATTCCACACGCACACAAAGACAAAAATAATAAACCATAAATCCTATCCCATGAACGCACCACTCTCACAAAAACAAAACAAAAACCTAAACTAGAAGCCACTCACGCACTACCCATAACCAGACAAAATAAGCCATCAAACATTCACACGGCCTCATCCTCTCATTCACTCTCTCGAGCTGTTGGAATTCTCTAAGGTCCAAGTATCAATTATCAAGCAAGAAAATACATGTGAATACATTCAAAGAGTTGCGGAATACTCACAATGATCGGTTGAGACGATGCGGTGGACAACAAAAACTTTATGCCCTCTCCTCCAAGTCACGGCAGTGGCAGTTTTTGATCTTCATTTTCGGCCATGGATGGGTGAATCAAGCTCCAACCTTTCTTGTTTAATCATTCCATGCACACGGGTGGGTTTCCCTATCACCTACGGACGACTCCGGAGTGTGCTAGCACCAAGATTTTGCAACAAAATCACTCATTTTCTTCTATTGCTGCTCTCGATTTTGGACCAGAAAAGAAGAAGGCAGCAGCCCTTTTGGGCGTGAATGAGGAAAAATAGAGGTGAGAGAGAGAGAGATTAAAGTGTTGTTTTCATTTTTGTATATCAAATACCAAAAATTAAAAGTCAAATACCATTATAATAATGATATATTTCTTTCAAGCTTTCAAAAAGCTTTTCCACAACTTCTATTAACTCACATCAATCAATGTGACAACTTGTCACATCACTCAAAGTGACATTTGATTTGACGTTTGATGCGACTAGCGATTTGACGCTTGATTTGACTTGCGTGCCGCACAACTCGAATCCGAAATCCGAATGCGCTCGCAAATAATCCCGGGCTCGAGTTCGCTAATTCCAAATTAACGAATTTTCCATTGCGTCGTAATTAAATCTAATTTAATTAATAATCATGCCTAGCATAATTACTATTCACATCGTTAACGAATTAATTCTAAATTAATTCGCTTGCCCGAATTAAAATCTAATTTTAATTCGCGTCGAAATCCAATTTCGTTTAATATATCGAATATATTAATTTATCGATTAATTCCAAATTAATCGTTATCTCTCTTTAAATGATATTTTATCTCAGATAAAATATCTCCGCAATTAATCCCAGATTAATTTTCTCTCTCATCAAATTAATCCCAGATTAATAAAGTGCAAGTCATACGTCATCGGTGAATCTTCGGGAGCGACCCATAAGATCCCCGGATATGTTGGCAGTAAATTCGGTCGTCGGACTATCCGAACACGTAAGTACCTCGTACTACGTTTGTATCGATTTACAAGACAAGGTTGGCTTCTAGCAAAGCGCCATGCCTACCCAATTCTCCATAAATATCCTTACAGGAATAAGCGATCTATATCAGGCGTAGTATACGTAGTATTGCGTTTATCGATCCAGTATCGGATGATCATGTGCTAGGCCTGGGGCTGGAAATGTGTCTGCCCCGTACGAAGTACATGTCGGATGTCTGGTAACTAGTCTCTATAATCGGATATACATGACCTTGTCATAATATCCCGATAGCTGCATCATTTAAGAGAACCAGTCTCGTATCCTACGTGACCATCATCACCACTATGACTGGAGTGATACTTCCGTCTTGACATCACACCCAACATACTACGATTCTCGATATACCCAGAAGAGGCATACACAGTAACCGGTTAAGGCCTTGGACGATCAAAACCAAAGTATATTGATTGTCGCAAGTATTAGCGGTGCAAGTCTCAGGTTAAGACCAAATACACCTACCCTGATTTCGGACTTCCATAGCCACATAGTCATACTACCAATGGAATTCCGAGGGGGTCTATCCAGAGCGAAGCTGTTTCCCATACCATCGATAAAACACAACCTCCTATTACACTTGCATGAGTATCCTATACCCAAATATATGAGAACTATGATGTTGTGCCCTCACAACGCGCACAAGTGTAATACTAGTCTTTTACGCATTTATCGATGTCCAATCTCGACAATGCTCTGACTAGGGATATTTAATGATTAATCTTTCATGGACTGATACTGTCTCATATCATTCTCAATCCAGGAACTAATCATAGGGACCTCCTATCATTTATACATCTAGGTGATCTAATCACAAATGATAAGAGATCAATCTCCTTTGTCACATAGTTAATTTGTACAACAACACCATGATCTGTACAAATAGTGACGCTATGGGTCATAATTGTCCAACAATCTCCCACTTGGCCTATAGCCAGTCACTCGAGTGTCTGACACCCGAACTATGTATAGTTGGCTCAAATTGCTGAGGAATGCTTTTGTCAGCGGATTTGCATGATTATATCTCTGATGCGATTTATTCGATCATCACATCACCACGATGTATGATCCGAACGAATCAGATGAATATCGAAGTATATATCTGGATCGTTGATGAGACCATTAGTTCTTTAGCCTGTGCTGAAGCCTAGCTCAGCTGCTAACAGAACTATATCTAATCTAATTAGATTTGTTATCGACCCAAATGGCTTCTATTGCCGCCTTACCTGCAGTAATAACCCGCATTTATTGTTTATACGGTAATAGTATCTTGCTTGGAAGATTTCCAGCTCACTGTTCCATTATTCAAACTGTATAGTACCGTTTGCGACTTATAGTCTTTTATCGGTTTAGGAAACTTGCTACAGTGATCTCAGTCACTTCAAGTTCTCCATCTCCATAGTTTATGATTGCATCCTTAGTTCTCTAAGAAACTAACGGATGTTTTTTAATCAATCCAGTGACTATCACTTGGATTGGCCTGTTTGTGAATCCATATGCTCAAGCGTATGAGACACTAGGTCTCGTACATTTTTCAATGTACGGTTCTCGGAGAGTTTTAACAACTTTAAATCTTTCCCAGAAGATCTTTATTCCTTGAATAAAGGTTGTTTCTCCCAGAATTCTACGGAAAATATTTATGAAAGCCAAGCTTTCACCGATTGTTTTATGGGAATATCATTTCCAAGAAATGACATATTATCATTATTTTATAGGACAGCCACTGTCAGTGAGCTCCCACTAACCCTCTTATATACACATAAATCATTTCGTTTTGAATTAAATCATAAGCTATTATGATTACATCAAAACGATGATTCCAAGAACCAATGCTTGCTTCAATCCAAGCATGGATCGAATAACCTGCAAACCTTGTTTGCTAGTTTTGATACGACAAAACCGATAGGATATTGTAAACATCCTTCGAAAGGTTTCCTTTTCAGGAAAGCGATTTTGCCATTAAGCTGTCATATTTCACTAATGAAACATGCAGCATTAGCAAGCATTATCCAAATGGATTTACCATGGCAACAGGTAAAAGATTGAATCGTAATCAACACACGTTGATAACGATACCTTTCCGCTAAAAGCCTAGCTTTAT
>SKCR01002941.1:0-17166 GCA_019454045.1 Zanthoxylum bungeanum | reverse complement strand
TGAGAAACATGAAGCCATCAATAACCAAAATGTGCAAACATTGATTGATCTGAAAGATACTTTCTCCAAAATCACATTTGCATTGACCATTAATAAGAAAGGAAAGTTCCATTCACAACCACAGCCAAACCCCAAGAGTCATCAAACCCTCACGAAGGTAGTTCTGGTAGTCAATTGTTGGAAAAATGCTTATGAGTAAGCATTTTGAGGCTCAATTTAAGCATGATCCACTTCGTGTTAGTGGTTCTTATTGAATGATTCGGATACTCCTCCGTGAGTACTTCGAAATGGTATATTCATATGCTTAAAATGGTGCTTGGGTGAATGAGAAATTGTTGCTCAAAGTTCACCCTTTGGTGTTGGAAAATTTTGAATTTCCATAACAGCTAATTTAATTAGCTTGGTGGTTACAAAAGTTAATTTCCATAATAGCTAATTTAATTAGCTTGGTGGTTACAAAAGTTTAATTTCCATAATAGCTAATTTAATTAGCTTGGTGGTTACAACAATGTGTAACATCTCCCATTTATGAGATTTAATTGGCTAGTTAATTTCCTTTAATTGAGACGTTTTTATTTTGGTTTTATAAAGAGACTCAATGCTTAGTTTTTTAAAAAAAAAGAGGAACAAAATTAACAAACAAGGAATTTTCAGAGCATTTTATTTTCTTTGTTTTTGGAAGGGTTCAAGCACTTTTGTGGTTCGTTGGGAACAGGATTTGGTGGTGCCCATACTCGTTCGGGTTTTCCGTTGTATCCTGGGAAACAAACGTCCCAAGTTCTACTGCACCTACGGTAGGGGGCGAATTTGTTTTAAGGATATTGTTGTAATCAACAAGCCTCGGGAAAGTGAAGAAGGATCATCAATTTCAGGGTCTAACTTACAGCCTCTACCTCTACTGATCAGCCTTTACCTCAGCACAACAGCTTCTACCTCTGCCTTCAGCCTCTGCTGTCAGCCTCTTCCATCAGCCTCTGCTGTCAGCCTCTGCCATCAGCCTCTGCTGTCAGCCTCTGCCTTCAGCCTCTGCCTCTGCTGTCAGCCTCTGCCATCAGCCTCTGCTGTCAGCTTCTGCCATCAGCCTCTGCTGTCAGCCTCTGCCTTTCAGCCTCTGCCTCCGCTCTCAGGGTCTGCCTCTGCCCTCAGCCTCCGCTCTCAGCCTCTACCGTCAGGGTCTACTCTCAGGGTCCGCCGTTAGGGTCTGTTTGAGGATAATAATTATAATTGTAATTTTGTCATATTCGGATTTCCCAATTACCGTGTAATAATTGTAATAATTGTTGTATACAGTCTTAAAACAAATCGAGACTCTGTGGATATGGAAATCAGTCCAAACACAGTAGATCCGAATATGGCAGCCTCTTCGGCTGGCCAGAATGTTGTGACAGCCCCCGTGGCTGACCAAAGTGCAGTGGCAGCCCCTTCGGCTGGCCAACTTGCATCAGCCTCTGGGCTTTATATGGCAGCCGTTGTGGCTGGCCAAGGTATTTCTGCCTCAATGGCTAGACAACCTGTTGGACATGTGAGCCATGTCAATCCTGCTGCGGAAAAACCTGAAAAATTCAGTGGTCAGAATTTCAAAAGGTGGCAACAGAAAATGTTCTTCTACCTGACCACGTTGAACCTTGCGAGGTTTCTAAAGGAAGATGCTCATGTACCCAAAGAGGGTGAGATTGATATCCAAGTCATCAGTGCCATTGAAGCTTGGAAACATTCTGAATTCCTATGTCGGAATTATGTGCTGAATGGGCTAAGTGATTCCTTGTACAGTGTGTACGCTGGAATGAAAACAGCTAAAGGGCTTTGGGAATCTTTAGATCGAAAATATAAAACTGAGGATGCCGGTACTAAGAAATTTGTCGTAGGCCGTTCCTAGAGTTTAAAATGATTGATTCCAAAACTGTGATAAGCCAAGTACAAGAACTGCAGATTATTCTAGCAGAAATTCATGCTGAGGGGATGAGTTTAGTGAAACCTTCCAAGTAGCCTCGATAATTGAGAAACTACCACCTGGTTGGAAAGATTTCAAGAATTATTTAAAGCATAAGCGAAAAGAAATGAGCATTGAAGACTTGGTTCTTAAGCTAAGAATTGAGGAAAATAACCGAGTTTCTGAAAAGAGAGGTATGACTCATGAGGCCAAAGCAAATGTTGTCGAACATGGCCATAAGAACAAGAACCTCAAGAACAAAGGGTCAAAGATGGGTCTAAAGGAGGAGTTTCCAAGAAATCAAAATTTCAAGGAAAATGCTTCAACTGTGACAAAATGGGTCACAAGTCTTCTGAATGCAGACTGCCGAAGAAAAAGAAATAAGAAGCTAATGTGCTAGAAAACATGACTCAAGATGTTTCAGACATTAACCTTTCTGCTGTGGTTTCTGAGGTGAATCTGGTGGGTTCTAACCCAAAAGAGTGGTGGATTGATACTGGTGCCACTCGACATGTATGCTCAGACAAGAGCATGTTTTCTTCATTGAGCCTGCTGAAAATGGGGAAAAGATATACACGGGAAATTCAGCAACATCTGAGATAGAAGGTCAAGGAAAGGTGATTCTGAAGATGACCTCTGGGAAAGAGTTGACTCTGAACAATGTTCTGTATGTACCTGAAATACGGAAGAATCTTGTGTCTGGATCGCTTCTGAACAAGCATGGATTCCGGATGGTGTTCGAGTCTGATAAAGTAGTTTTGACTAAAAATGGGATGTATGTGGGAAAAGGGTATGTAACTGATGGGCTTTTTAAGCTCAATGTAATGGTTGTTAAACCCAAAAATATCAATAAAGCTAGTTCTTCTGCTTATATTGTTGAGTATTCTAATCTTGGCATGGTAGATTAGGACATGTTAATTTTAATTCATTGCGAAAGTTAATTAACATGAATCATATTCCCAATTTTAAAATTGATAACAAACATAAGTGTGATACTTGTGTTGAGGCAAAACTAACAAGATCATCTTTTCATAGTATTGAAAGAAACTCTGAACCACTTGATCTAATTCATATCGATGTATGTGATTTTAATTCAATACAATCGAGAGGCGGTAATAAATATTTTATTACCTTTATTGATGATTGCACAAGATTTTGCTATGTGTATTTAATGAAAAGCAAGGACGAAGCTATAGAGAAATTTGTACTCTATAAGAATGAAGTTGAGAACCAACTGAATAAAAGAATTTAGGAGTTAAGAAGTGATCGTGGTGGTGAGTATGTTTTCCCTTTTGAATCACTTTGTGAACAAAATGGAATCATACATCAAACCACAGCTCCTTATTCGCCTCAATCCAATGGGATTGCGGAACGTAAGAATCGTACCTTGAAAGAGATGATGAACGCTATGTTAATCAGCTCTGGCTTACCTCAGACTATGTGGGGAGAAGTTGTCTTATCAGCTAACTACCTTTTAAATAAGGTACCACGGAAAGAAGCAGGGAAAACTCCTTATGAAATGTGGAAAGGAAGAGTGCCTTCCTATAAATTCCTTCGAGTGTGGGGGTGTCTTGCCAAGGTAGTCATTCCTCCACCTAAAAAGGTGAAGATAAGACCAAAAACTGTTGATTGCTTGCATTTTCATAGGATATGCACATAACAGTAATGCTTATCGATTTCTTGTGCATGAGTCTAATGTACCAGATATTCACAAGAATACGATAATGGAATCGAGGAATGCATTTTTTTCGAATACGTTTTTCTTGTTGTAAAACTAATTCGAATTCAGATGTGCACAAAATGGCACATGAGACTATCATTGAGAGATAGTCAGGACCGAGAAAAAATTAATGTTCCAGAGGATCAACAAGTTGTTGAACCTGAACTAAGACGTAGCAAAAGAGCTAGAACGGAAAAATCATTTGGTCCAGATTTTCTGACATTTTTGCTAGAGAATGATCCTCAAAGCTATGACGAAGCTGTAAGGTCAGCTGATGGTGCCTTGTGGAAAGATGCCATCAATAGTGAAATTGAATCCATCTTACAAAATCACACCTGGGAGTTAGTGAATCTTCCTCCAGGATGTAGACCTTTAGGGTCCAAGTGGATTTTCAAAAGGAAATAAAGGCAGGTGGATCAATTGACAAGTACAAAGCAAGACTTGTAATTAAAGGTATAGACAGCGTGAAGGTCTTGATTACTTTGATACTTATTCTCCTGTAACGAGAATAAATTCCATAAGGATGATACTAGCGATTGCAGCTTTGCGCAATCTTGAGGTACATCAGATGGATGTGAAAACAGCCTTTCTGAATGGAGATTTAGATGAAGAAATCTACATGGAACAACCTGAAGGCTTTATAGCTCCAGGACAAGAAAAGAAAGTCTGTAAGTTAGTTAAATCCTTGTATGGATTGAAACAAGCCCCGAAACAGTGGCATAAAAAGTTTGATGACACCATGTTGGCAAATGGTTTCAAAATCAATGAATGTGATAAATGCATTTATGTCAGAGAGACAGAAGTTGGCTATGTCATTTTATGTCTCTACGTTGATGACATACTGATTCGGGAGTCTGATGTGTGAAGTAATGTTCAAAATGGTGAAATCTACCAAGAATATGCTGAAATCCAACATGAAAGACATGGGTCTTGCAGATGTCATTCTGGGAATAAAGATCTCGAGAAGTCCAGATGGACTTATTCTTGATCAGTCGCACTATGTGGACAAAATTCTTGGTAAATTCAACGATGATGATTCAGCTGTGACTAGAACTCCCTTAGATGTGAGTTTACACCTATCAAAGAATAGGGGAGATGGTATATCTCAAGTAGAATACTCTAGAGTGATCGGGAGTTTGATGTATCTATCGAGTTGTACAAGGCCTGATATAGCCTGTACAGTAATAAGCTCAGCAGATATACGAGTAATCCAGGGGTTGATCACTGGAAAGCAATAGTGAGAGTACTTAGGTACTTACGTTTTACTCGTAATTATGGGTTGCACTATCATAGATATCCAGCTGTAGTCGAAGGATACAGTGATGCTAATTGGATATCTGACATGAAAGACTCAAAGTCTACTAGTGGTTATGTGTTTTTACACTAGCAGGTGCAGTTATCATGGAAATCCTCCAAACAGACTGTGATAGCCAGATCTACAATGGAATCAGAATTCATTGCATTAGACAAGTGTGCTGAAGAAGCAGAATGGTTTCGAAATTTTCTAGAGGATATTCCAAGTTGGCCTAAGCCAGTGCCAGCAATTTGCATTCATTGCGATAGTCAATCTGCAATTGGAAGGGCACATAACAATATGTATAATGGTAAGTCTAGACATATTCGTCGTAGACACAATACCGTTAGACAATTACTCTCTACTGGAGTTATTTCGATTGACTATGTAAAGTCAAAGGATAACATTGCGGATCCGCTAACCAAAGGGTTAAATAGAGAGTTAGTTGTGAAATCATCGAGGGGAATGGGACTGAAGCCCATTAGATAAATGTTTATTACGAAGGAAAACCCAACCTTGTTGACTGGAGATCCCAAGATCTAGGTTCAATGGGACAACCTACTCGTAAAAGACATAATTGGATCACTGTGGGGGGTTACCCTCTAGTCCATTCCTATGATGAAATGAAACAGTGATGCTCGTATGGATAGAGGTTAAGCAAAAGCTTTTAATGATTCTTATGCGTCGGGAATCCGAGCAGAGTATTACGAGATACTCTTAAATAAGAAATCACCTATGTGAGAGAGAAGTGGGGCTGCTTCAAAGGGAATTGTACGGGGCACAATTCTTAGAAACTCTTGCAGAACCAGGTAGATGTTCATGGCCAAAATGAACATAATAATGAGAACTCAGATGTGTAGGTAAAATATCTGTGTGATATATATTCTCCATTTACATGAATGGCAGTACAGTTCAATGACATCGCGTTCACTGTCAGCCAGTAATGAGATATATTTTCACAAGGGAAGGTTCAAAGGCTGAGGCCTACCTATCCTATGCAGGTGTTAAACCGTTGAACTCTTCTAGGTCAAAATAAAATGTATTATAAAATATTTTTATTTGACAATTTTTC
The DNA here is from genome assembly GCA_019454045.1 of Zanthoxylum bungeanum. NCBI lineage: Eukaryota > Viridiplantae > Streptophyta > Magnoliopsida > Sapindales > Rutaceae > Zanthoxylum > Zanthoxylum bungeanum. Next base: position 11,150 of record SKCR01002941.1, on the reverse strand, counting down.
GCCAATTTCATTCATGTGGGGGATTGTTGGAAAAATGCTTATGAGTAAGCATTTTGAGGCTCAATTTTAAGCATGATCCACTTCGTGTTAGTGGTTTTTATTGAATGATTCGGATACTCCTCCGTGAGTACTTCGAAATGGTATATTCATATGCTTAAAATGGTGCTTGGGTGAATGAGAAATTGTTGCTCAAAGTTCACCCTTTGGTGTTGGAAAATTTTGAATTTCCATAACAGCTAATTTAATTAGCTTGGTGGTTACAAAAGTTTAATTTCCATAATAGCTAATTTAATTAGCTTGGTGGTTACAAAAGTTTAATTTCCATAATAGCTAATTTAATTAGCTTGGTGGTTACAACAATGTGTAACATCTCCCATTTATGAGATTTAATTGGCTAGTTAATTTCCTTTAATTGAGACGTTTTTATTTTGGTTTTATAAAGAGACTCATGCTTAGTTTTAAAAAAGAGAGAGGAACAAAATAACAAACAAGGAATTTTCAGAGCATTTTATTTTCTTTGTTTTTGGAAGGGTTCAAGCACTTTTGTGGTTCGTTGGGAACGGGATTTGGTGGTGCCCATACTCGTTCGGGTTTTCCGTTGTATCCTGGGAAACAAACGTCCCAAGTTCTACTGCACCTACGGTAGGGGGCGAATTTGTTTTAAGGATATTGTTGTAATCAACAAGCCTCAGGAAAGTGAAGAAGGATCATCAATTTCAGGGTCTAACTTACAGCCTCTACCTCTACTGATCAGCCTCTACCTCAGCACAACAGCTTCTACCTCTGCCTTCAGCCTCTGCTGTCAGCCTCTTCCATCAGCCTCTGCTGTCAGCCTCTGCCATCAGCCTCTGCTGTCAGCCTCTGCCTTCAGCCTCTGCCTCTGCTGTCAGCCTCTGCCATCAGCCTCTGCTGTCAGCTTCTGCCATCAGCCTCTGCTGTCAGCCTCTGCCTTCAGCCTCTGCCTCCGCTCTCAGGGTCTGCCTCTGCCCTCAGCCTCCGCTCTCAGCCTCTACCGTCAGGGTCTACTCTCAGGGTCCGCCGTTAGGGTCTGTTTGAGGATAATAATTATAATTGTAATTTTTCATATTCGGATTCCCAATTACCGTGTAATAATTGTAATAATTGTTGTATACAGTCAACACATAAACCAAGTCAAGTCTGTTATTACACTTCGCAATGGCAAGGTCACCCACAGACCTATTCTTGGACCTTGCGAAGTTGAAAATAAATTAGATTCAGAAGGTAAGGAAGAGGTTGATGAACCATTATCTATCGTTGATGATAACAATTTTTCTCATGCACCTCTATTTCCTCAAGCATTAAAAATAAAGAAGTGAACCATTCCCCAGAGATTTATGAAATATTCAAATAGACAAAAGTCAATATTCATTTGTTAGATGTCATCCAACATATACCATCTTATGTCAAATTTCTGAAAGACTTGTGCACCGTTAAAAGAAAACATCAGGTAAAAAAGAAAGCTTTTCTAGCTGAACAAGTAAGTTTTATTCTTTCAACCAATAATGCAATAAAATACAAAGACCCTGGTTGTCCAACTATTTCACGTATTATTGGAAATCATAAAATTGAACATGCATTACTTGATCTTGGAGCCAGTATCAATTTGCTTCCATTTTCGGTTTAACAACAACTTAACATTTGCGAGTTAAAACCAACTTCAACTACTTTTTTACTTGTCGGTAGATTAGTTAAAATATCGAAAGGAATTGTGGAAAATGTGTTATTACAAGTAGATAAATTCATATATCATGTGGAAAACACAACCTGTAGCAGACAGTTACAAACCAGTTCTTATAATACTTGGTCGTCCATTTTTAGCAACAACTAATGCTTTAATTAATTGCAGGAATGAAATCATGAATTTATCCTTTGACAATATGATGTTGGAGCTTAATTTTTTTAATATGTGCAACCAACCATACGATGAGGACTGTGAAAATAAGAACATGGAACTAATTGAACTAATTTTGGAACATATTCATAGGAGTGAATCCGACCCTATGAAAATCTGTACAAATAATTTTCTTAAATCAAGTACGAAATTAGATTCAAATATTTCTAATGATTTTTCTTTACTTGATTCTACACAGGTATTGGAAGACGACGGAGGGAAACAAAATTTTGAGGAACTAGGAACACTTGAAGAAGAGAAACATGAAGAATCACCTAAATTGGAATTAAAGGCTTTACCTGAAGGATTGAAATGTACATTTCTTGGAGATAAACAAACTTATCCTGCAGTAATTTCTTCTTCTCTCACAAGCGATCAAGAATGGAAGTTATTTATTTTGAAAGAACATAAACAAAGAATTGGATGGACTTTAAAAGATATAAAAAGGAATTAATCATTTGAAATGCACACGCAAAATACATTTCAAAGATAATGTCAGGACACATCGACCATCCAAAAAATGTTAAACCTTTACAATAAATAAGTGGTTAAAATAGGAGTCCTTAAATTTCTTGATTCATTTATCTCTTACATACCTAGTTTGGAGAAAAGCACCTATGCTAAGAAACGGAGAGCTAAACAATTAGGTGTTTGTTATAAATGCGCATGTTGGACATGCAACACTTTTTGTCATTTTTTTAGGAATGATGTCTAATAATCGCGAAAAAAATCAACCCATTAGAGATGGCTTGAGTAAGGAGTCATTAGATAATATATCATTGACTCTTGAGACACATCCTAATAGATTTGATAGATTGATTCGCAACATACATACATAATTTCAAAAAGAAAGACAACAATAAAGTCTCGGGAATCTGACTTTAAAAGACCATGTTTGTCAATTTATTAAAAAATTACATGGGAAGCATATCCCCGACCCATAAAAGGCGTTCAAGCCGTTACTGGGCGTAAAATTAGAGGAAGATGTGAGCCACAATCACAATTACATTTCAATTTACTGTTTTGATTTTCTCTTATTGTTTTAAGCTATAACCTTTCTCATGCACCTCCATTATTGTGCCCCTCTATCTTCATTCTAAATGCAATAAACAATCAGTTTTCTGTTGTGAATCAATTTCATGATTGTCATTAATTAATTTTACCTTGTTAATTAATTTTTTAGATTAGAACCTGAAGTTCTAATCTCATTGATTATTATTTTTTTTTAGAACTTGAAGTTCTAAATTACAAAACAATTATAGAACCCGAAGTTCTAAATTTACGTTAAATTCTAACATCATTAATTAAAATTTTGGATTAAAACATGCGGTTTTAAATCTTCCATAAAACCTGAAGTTCTGAATTTACAATACCATATTTATGAATTTGAAGCTCTAAATATTAACTTTATAAATCAAAAATTGAAGTTCTAAAATATAAATTTCATTTTAGGACTTGATGTTCTAAATAAAAAAAATATAAGATCGGAACTTGAAGTTCTAGATCAAATAAATATTTTTAAAGAGAACATAAAAGTTCAAATATGTGTATGTAAATTTTATTTGCATCATACAAGTTTGTATGATTTTTTTCTATTTTTTTAATCTTAATTCTTTTAAATTATACTATATATATTATTACTGCAAGAAGTTTGCAATAATAAAAAGCTAATCAGTCCTGAAGTTTAAATTAGCTTCTAATATCAAAACTTATAGTTCTGAATAATAATTAGTAAATAAAACGTGATGTTCTCATACAACACGAAAACCAGTTTCTTAATATTCTCAGTAGTGAATTTTAATTCCAGCTACATATAGATATAATAGAGAAACTCCACTGTAGTAAAGGAATAAGGCTCTAGTAAGTGAAATCATAACATATTTGTGAATACAATTTATAATTTTATATTACTTTCTTTATATCCCTTTATTTACTTTAAAATTATTTATTTTCATTCACTTCCTCCTTACGCTCTTGAATTATTATTTTTTTATTAAGATTTGAATTATCATTGGATGTGATATATTTATGATAAAATGTTAGATCTTTCAAATATCTGGAAGATATTTAATACTTTCAAATATCTTGAAGATTTTACTTTGAATGATATAAAAATACAATGATTATACATTTGATGTACACCAAATTTGTATCATATTTGTAGATATCATTGACCAACCTTTATGAAGATTTTTAGAAATCATATAGACTTACAAAATAAACAATCCGCTCTCGAAAAAAGCAGAGGAGATATGCTTAGTTGATAGTGTTGTTATATATTTTTCGAGATAAGAAATATTTCTCGAACTTAATATTAATTGAAGGTTTTGTAAGAGCCATAATTTTAGTAGCAAGTGGAACTAAACTATAAATCAAAAATATTTTATATTCAGCCATATCCAGTATAAATATGCTGAATTTCAAAGATATCTGCCGAAATGGTTATCATATCAAGACACAAGTATATATTTATTATTGGAAATTACAAATAAATTAGAACCTGAAGTTCTTAATTGTAACTCTTAGAACCAAAAGTTCTAATCTATCATTTTCAAATATGAACCTGGAGTTCAGAAAATTAATCATAAAAATTAGAATTTGAAGTTCTACGAAAATTTTTAAATCTAAACCTGAAGTTTGGAGTTATGAATTCTAAAAGAGAATTCAAAATTTTAGGGAACAAAATAGAACATGAAGTTCTAAGTAACAACTTTAGATATTTAGAACCTAAAGTTCTAAGCTTACAGTATCATATATATAAACTTAGAGTTCTATACATGAATATAAAATTTTGGTTTTGGATTTCTTATTATACCATTTTATTTCATTGGGTATAGATATTGAAATATGAATCCAAGCTATGTGCTTGGAATGTAGCATTAAGGAAAATAAACATCTCTAAAGGATAAATATTTTTCTCTGTCAAATTTTGCAAGAGAGCTTGAAGCTCCGTCTACTATGATAAAACATAATTAGTCTACTATTATTGAGTAACATTACTTCACAGTTGAAATTATGTGTTGAAAAGTTTTTTTTTTTAATTGGAAATATGATATTTACTATTCCCTAAAGTGAAGGTAAATACATATTATAATGAATGTGTAAATGTAAAAGAATTGCATAATTAATGTTCTTACAATAGTCACGAATCTCTATAATGATAAAGTGATAAAAATAGATTTAATCAGAAGATAAGAAACATTAGAGTGGCTAAAGATCCAGCAGATCTTGTTCACCTTAATGTGTCAAATCTCTTAAAAACTAAAGAGAGAAAATTAGATGTCAATTAATATTTAATATTTTTATACTGTGTACTTTGTTTATGTTTGACTTTTAGATATTATATTATTTGAATCAAACTATATATGGTCCTATTGACCTAACTGAAGAATCTTGTTAGCAATTGGAACTTTAATAAATTATCTTTTTACAGATTTCTATTTAAATGAGATAATTTTTCTCTCTTTAAAAGAAAATAATTTTTCTCTCTTTAAAAGAAAAGAAGTGTTGCAATATTTTATATTGTACCGCAAATGTATGGTGTCAAGTTTTAGTAAATATAAGTAAGAGAGTGTCGAACCCAAGGGATTGTATTCAACTCACACTAAGTATTATAATTGATAATCCTAACTTTATTGAGAAATACTATAAATTGAAATTAAACTAATATAAAACTAAGAACTAAAGAAACGAGATAATAAAACGTTTGATAAAGATAACCCAATGAATAGAGAGATTCTAGAGTTTGATTTCACCTAACTATCCCCTATGTATTTGTCATGCCATACAATTCTTATTCAGTTGCATTATTTATAACTCAAGAATCCTAAAGTATTTCATTCCCTCTCCCGAGCAATAGTGAAAATATTATTAATCACCGACTTCGATATCCCTATAAAAATTTATTAATTAACAATTCATTAAGTTTTGTGATTTTTTATTAACGACTTCAAATGGATTATAAATTCTCCCGAACTCTATAAAACTCATAGGTTATATTCTCTAGATCTTATTCAAAATCTGTTTCTCTCGAGCGATAGATTCTAAACATTCATCATCTCAATTTGTGGCCAGCAAACAAGAAACATTAAACACAAAATAATATAAATAAATTGAATTATAACTTCATAAAAATCAAATTGGCAATCAATATATAGGTTCAAGCATTGGCTACATCATCCTCTAGAATTATGGAGTTAGTTCATTACCAAAGAATAAAACAATGGAAGTAATGTCATGAACATAATGGAAATCATTAGAGTTTGAAGAAAGAAACTAAATGATAAAATCTGAATCGAATCCCTTCACCTTCGGAAGTCACCGCATTCGTCTCCTCTTGACGCTCTTCAATCTTCCTCCTTTGATCTCTCTAAAATATGTGTTTTTTTTAGTCTTGCCTGTGTATTAGCCTCCCCTTTTGGGTTTTGGACGAGTTTATGTATTTATAGGAAAGTCTTTGCAGTCCTTGTGCATGTAAAACCCTAAAAATTGATGATTCTGGATGACTGCCACAGTGTCGCGACGCCGGAAAGTGGCTCAAGGTGCCTAACTCACAAGAAATTATAAGTGTGAAGGTTGAAGGGGCATTGTGACGTCCACTAAAATTTCTGCTTGCTGATTTATGAATTTTCCGCTCTTCTCGCGTGCTTCCGATGCGTCCATATGGTCCCAAAAAAAGTAGAATTGCCCCAAGGTCCATGTTCCAATGCTTCCTACAAATAAAACATAAAAGAAACTATAAAATACATTAAATGACATGGAACCTAACAAAATAATAAGCTAAGAATGCCGGAATAAGTGGGTATAAACTACATTTATCAAACACCCACAAACTTAAGATTTTGCTAGTCCTGAGCAAAAGACTAAATAAAAATAAAAAACAAAATTAACAAAATTAACTAGGTCACTTTCGTAGGGATCATGATTGCATTTAGTTTATGCAACAAGTCTTAAACCCCTAGGCGACCCTAGTGGATGAGTTATAGTCTCGTGAGAGCTTACAGCAACGATACCCACAAACGTCATTCACACACATGCAATAGTATAAAAGCAAATAAAATATCCCTAATAGTTACGCATAATATTATCCTCAAATACTGCTTATCAATGAAATCAAAGAACCTTCAAAGTACTCAATGCAACTAAAATTCAAGTTCTTGAATAAAGTATCTAAGCCAAACTCACGTGTGTGTGTGTAAAGGTCATTCACATCTCGACTCCTAAATAAGCCAACTCAATGATTTCATCTCAAAAATTAGGATCCAATGGGTCAAACCAACCTAAATATCTCAAAAGTATCAAGTAATTGCCTTTCTTTGCTCCGTAATAGAATGATTTTTTTTCTTTTTCTTTTTCATTTTTTTCAACACACCTACCCTTTAAGGTAGCATTTCTCCTCATTGTGGTCCTAACACTCGCCCATGGGTAGATTCACGCTTATCGGTTATAGGTGGTTTAACTTTTTCTTTGAAAAATAATTTTTTTCTTTCTTTTCTCTTGCTTTCGTTCTTTTTCAATCTATTTTTTCCTTTTGTTTTTAACCATACCATACATCTTAAAATTAGCAAATCGAGATAAACATCTAAGCAAACGGTCATTCATCGACATGCAATTTCTTTAATTAGTTATTTTGTCAACTACTTAAGTTCTTACTGCTGAAAACCTATTGTTAAGTGCTTAAGAGTCTAACCTAGATCACCTACTCAAGGCATCAGATAAAAATCATTTGGGAACTTATCGTTTCTAAGATTTCATCTAAAGCAAACAAAATTCATCGTTAAACATATGTTTTACTATCAAGGAATAAAAATAAAAATAATTTTTTTATTAAATAGCAGGAACTATCACTACATGCACACACCCCCAAACTTAAAACTTGCATTGTCCTCAATGTAAGATAAACATAAAGAAACAAGAGTGAGGAGCAACACTACCGTGCATGGAGTTGATCAGGCTCCTGCTGGTCAGAATTTGGTTGCGCGGGTTGTGTGGGTCGTGCTACCTGCATAAATAATATGCAGACTAATAAACAAACAAATAACACAAAAAATAAAATAAAGTAAAGAAAATAAAAATAAACAAATGCAAGGGTTACCTCCCCGCTAACGCTAAATTTAACATCTTCAGCCAGGCGCAACCACCCAAATGGTCATGATGGCTTCAATGTAGCGGACCGGGTAGTCTCATATGCCTTCTTTTTTAGTATCCACCGGTTGTTATGACTTGAAAACGTCAGCTTGGTAGGCTGTGACAATTTATCCATGGATGGTCCTCCATGATCTACTGATGGTTGAAATTTTTGACTACACATGTGGCAAAATTGACTTGACCATATTTTGAGCTTCCGATGGATCATCTTCAAGTGAGCACTGACTATTGATTTCCTCCTTTTACGACGCTTTGGGGGTGATTTCAGTTCTAGCTGCGGAGAATCTTATTTGCATCAATTCACTATGCTCGTTGGTTGCTTAACTGTTGGTTCACCCTGCATGTTTGCAACTCCTTTTACTACAATGTCTAACCTGTGACATTCTTCATCACCTTGAGGCGACTTCTTCATCTTGAACTCTCATTTTCAGTTCACCTTTCTGCACATCAATGATTGCTCTACCGGTTGCCAAGAAAGGCCTCACAAGGATGATTGGGATGTCATGGTCCTCCTCCATATCATGAATAATGAAATCTGCAGGAAAATAAAACTTATCCACTTTAACCAACACATCTTCTACTATTCCTCGTGGGTAGGTGAGAGATCTATCTGCTAACTGCAATGTCACTGTGGTTGGCTTTACCTCACATATGCCCAACTGTTTGTAGATGGATAACGACATGAGACTGATATTGACCCTAAATCACATAGTGTCTTACAAAATATTGATTCCTAATAGTGCACGGTATGGTGAAGCTACCATGATCCTTTAGTTTTGGTGGAAGCTTTTTATGTATGATAGAACTACACTCTTCTATGAGTGATATTGTTTTAAAATCTGCCAGCTTCCTCTTTTTAGACATTATCTCCTTCATAAACTTCACATAATTGGGGATATGTTCTAATGCATCTGCGAATGGGATATTGATATGGATTCTTTTGGAGATGTCAAGGAATTTGGAAAACTGAGCATCCAACTTCTTCTTTTTAAAGTGTTGAGGGTATGTCAAAGGTGTCTTCGAGATATGAGGTGGCTTATATGGGGGAACTACTGCACTGTTTTCTTTTTCTGTTACTGTTTCCTCATGAAATGCCACTTCTTTTTCTTTACTGCCTAAGTTCTGAGAGGTATCTTTAATCTCTTTTCCGCTCTTGAGGGTTATGGCTTGACACTGTTCTTTGGGGTTGACTTCAGTATTACTAGGAAACAACCTTTTCTGTTGATTGGCCATGGAAGAAGCAATCTACTCAATCTACACTTCTAAAGACTTCATTATTGCCCATATATTGCCCATATGTGTTTCAATATTGTTCAACCTTGACTCATTCTTCTCATACCTTTCTGAAGTTTTAGCAACAAACGTGCCCATGAGGTCTTCTAAAGAAGGTTTCTACTCAGCTTTTGGATAGTTGAAGCCAGATGAAGGTTGCAAGACATTCTCTGTATTAGCATATGAAAAATTCGGATGAGAGTAGTTAGGCATAGGATTGCCTCTATAGTTGTTGAAGTTTCGATTGTTCACATACTGGACTTGCTCATATCCTCCGTCAGGTAAGATCATTCTATTTGCAGCGGCAACTTCAATAGATGGATGGCTCTGTTGATTGGTCAATGTTGCTAGATGAGTCGTGGGGGATGACACTTGATCTGTAAGATCCACCTCATATATACCAGCCACCTTAGGTACAATAGTGCGTTCACTTGGCCATTGGTAGTTATTGATGGCCATCTCCTCTAGTAAAGCATATGCGTCTTCAGCAGATTTCTTGAACAGGATTCCTTCAGCAATTGCGTCAATTATGGTCATGTTTGGACCATTCAACCCATTATAGAATAACTGAATCTGAACCCAGTCTTCAAAATTATATTGTGAGCACATCTTAAGTAGATCTTTAAAGCGCTCTCAGGCCTCATACATATTCTCAGTCTCCAACTGCCTAAATATACTAATTTATGTTCTTTGTTGGGCTGAATTAGCTGGTAGAAAGAACCTCGCAAGGAATGTGGTAGCCATATCCTGCCATGTCATGATGCTCCCCGATGGAATAGATTGCAGCCAACTCCTCGCTTTATCCCTTAAAGAGAATGGGAACAAGCGTAGTCTGATGGTCTCTTTAGCGACTCCATTCATCTTTATGGTATCCGCCATCTCCAAGAACATTCTTAAATGCATGTTGGGATCCTCTACAACTGAACACCCAAACTGGTTCATTTGCACCATGTTGATCACCTCAAAATTATTGGCGTTGATTGGTTGATGGACAATCCCAGAATAATTATCATCAATGACTGGCTTAAAGTGATCCCGTATTACCACCTGGCGTGGGTTGTTCTCTATGTTTTTAGCCGCCATTGCTTCTTTTTCAAGTGTCATTTTTTTACTTAATCTCCTCGCTGTTCTTTCTATTTCAGGATCAAATAGAAGCGATTCAAGACTTGTGGATCTTCGCATTCACTGAATCACAGAAAGACAAAAGAAAAAGTAATCAAATAAAAACAAAACAAAAAAATAAAAGCAAAATAAAACAAACAAAACAAAAAACAAAAAATAAAAATCTAAATTAAAGTTAAGGTTACTTGGTAATAGTATTAATGTGAATTAAATTTACAATCCCCGACAACGGCGCTAAAAACTTGTTGCAATATTTTATAACGTACCGCAAGTGTACGGTGTCAAGTTTTAGTAAAGATAAGTGATGGAGTGTGGAACCCACAGGGATTGTATTCAACTCACATTAAGTACTATAATTGATAATCCTAACTTTATTCAGAAAGACTATAAATTGAAATTAAACTAATATCAAAATAAAAACTAAAGAAACGAGATAATAAAACGTTTGATAAAGACAATGCAATGAATAGAGAGATTTTAGAGTCTGATTTCACCTAGCTATCCACTATGTATTTGTCATGACATTCAATTCTTTTTCAATTGCATTGTTTATAAATCAAGAATCCTAAAGTATTTCATTCCCTCTCCCACACAATAGTAAAAAGATTATTAATCACCGACTTCGATATCCCTATAAAAATCTAGTAACTAATAATTCATTATGTTCTGTGATTCTTATTAACGACTTTAAAGGGAT
>SKCR01002940.1:0-17269 GCA_019454045.1 Zanthoxylum bungeanum | reverse complement strand
GTTCACTTTGTTCATAAAATTTTGAAATTATTCTTTTTTCTATATGCAATTTCAAATGTATTCACTTTTTTATTTTTATCAGGTGGAAAATGGATAATGTTTCCTAAATTTAAAAGATATTTTGTATATTTTGTTCTACTTCATCATGTGGAAAAGTAAACAAAATTAAAATCGCAGATGGTTTCAAAGTTTGTGGACAAAATACACTCACACTATTTGGATGGTGGACAAATAATAATTTGTAATATCCTGAATTTTTTCAGAACAGTTTTGGAAGGTTTCCGAATTCAAGTTTAGGTTTTGGAACTGGATTATATTCGAAAATAAGAGTTTATGTATTGGAAAATAGGTCAGAATATTTTAAAGTGAAGCTTCTGTTGGACAATTATGACACATAGTATCACTATTTGTACAAAACATGATGTTGTTGTACAAATTAACTATGTGACAAAGGAAATTGCTCTTTTATCACTTGTAATTAGATTACCAAGATACATAAATGATAAAAGTCCATATGATTAGTACCGGATTAATAAGATATGAGATAATATTAATACACGTAAGGTTTAATCATTAAATATCTCTAGTCGTAATATTATCGAGACTGGACATCGATAATGCGGAATAGACTAGTATTACATTTATGAGCGTTATGGAAGCGTAACGTCATAGTTCTCGTATATTTGGGTATTGGATACTCATGCAAGTGTAATAGGAGGTTTTTTTTACCGATGGTACGGAAACAGCTTCGCTCTGGATAGACCACTCAGAATCTCATTGGTAGTATGACTATGTGTCTATAGGAATCCGAATCAAGGTAGGTGTATTTGATCTTAACTTGAGACTTGCATCGCTAATACTTGCGACAATCAGTATACTTTGATTTTGGTCGTCCGAGGCTTTAACATGTTCTTTGTACGCCTCTTCTGGGTATACTAAGAATCGTAGTGTATTGGGTGTGATGTCAAGATGGAAGTATCACTCCAGTCATATGGAGATGATGATCACGTAGGATACGGAACTAGTACTCTTAAGTACTGCAGTCATCGGGATAATATAAATAGGTCATGATTATCTGATTATAGAGACTAGTTACCAGAGATCCGATAAATGCTTCGTACGGGGCAGACACAATTCCAGCCCTAGGCCTAGCATGTGATATCGATACTGGATCGCAATACGCAATACTACGTATACTACGCCTGACATAGATTACATATTCCTTAAAAGAATATTAATGGAGAATTGGGTAGGCACGTTGCTTTGCTAGAAGCCAACCATGTCTTGTAAATCGGTAAAAATGTGGTACGAGGTACGCACGTATTCGGATAGTCCGATAACCGGATTTACTGCCAACATATCCATAGATCTCATGGGTCGCTTCCCGAAGATTCACCGATGACGTATGACTCGAACATAATTAATCTGGGATTAATTAGAAGAGAGAGAAAATTAATCTAGGATTAATTACGGCGAGAATTCATCTGGGATAAAATTCAATTGAAAGAGAGAGAACGATTAATTCAGAAATAATCGATAATATAATATATTCGATATATTATATGAAATTAGATTTCATAACGGAATTATGGAATTTAATTCGGGTGAACGAATTAATTTAGAATTAATTCGCGAGCGACTTTAATAGTAATTTCGCTAGGCATAATTATTTAATTAAATTTGATTTAATTAAGTCGCAACGGAAAATTCGTTAATTTGGAATTAACGAACCCGAGCCCGAAATGTGTTTGTGGGCCCACTCGGATTTTGAATCAAGTAGGGCCCACAACAAGTCACATCATTAGTCATTTGCTTAACTTTTATTTGAAGGAAGTTAGTAGAGATTTTGAGATAACTTGTAAGACACATTTTGTTTTAATAATGAAAGACATGAGTGACTTTTACCAAACAAGGATTTGGTATATCAAGATTTGATTTTTGGAAAATCAATTAACACTTCACAAAATTCACTCATCTCTTCCTCTCTCTCTCATTCACGACAAAAAAGGCCATTTTCCTCTTAAAATTTTTGGCTTGGCCGAGACCGAGACACACACAAGAGAATGAAGCAATTTGTTGCGAATTTTTCTTAGTGCTAGCACACAAAAGGGTCAACAAAGGTGATAGGGAAACTACTCCCATGAGTTTGGAATTCATTCACCAAAGCTTGGAGCTCAACATACAAACAAATGAGAGCTTGAAGCACTACACAAAGGTTGGAATTTTTGTTATCTCCACATCCTACTTATCCGATCAAAGTGAGTACTTTTCGCTATCTTGCATTGTTTATTCACACATCTTTTATGCTTAATTTATCCTTGGCATGTTTTTAGATAACCCAACAATCGGTATTAGAGACAAAATTAAGCATGAAATTTATTAGGGTTTATATACTTGAATTTGGGTATTTTTACTTGGAGCATGATTTAATCAAATTGAGTGTTTAAGTATGCTTAGATAGTGATAACTAAGAGTTATGCATGATTAATTTTATGAAAAATTGATTGGATTAATTTTCCCCAAATTTGAGGGCTTGGCCGAATATAGAGACCATTTTGTAGCTTATGGTGATTTTGATTTTAGGCCATTGGATGTGTTTAAAATGCTTGGATATATTAGTTTTTGATTTAATTGGATTGAAATCAAAATTGATATAAAAATCCCTAAATTGCCGTGAGCCTTGGAAGCATGTTGGAATTGATTTTGCTTCAATAATGTTGGACATGTATTGATAATAATAAAGCATGATTAATTATGTAAATTGATATTTTGGAAATGTTAATTTGAATAATTAATTATGACTATACACTTTAATTAGTTAAATTATGATATTTGGAATATTAGAATTTAATCAATTGGGCTTAATTTGGAATTGGGCTAAAATTGTTGTATTTGGGCCTAATGGGCTTGGTTGGGCCAAGTTGGTTTAGGACAATTGGATTGGATCCAAATTGGGCCTAAAACCATTCCATTAAGTCCAAATATGATAAATGGGCTTTTTAAATTTAATTGGGCCTAATGGGCCAAAATTAATTTTATGGCAAATAGGGTGATTCCTTTAATTGGGCCTTGGTACTTAGGTTTGACCCATATTGGCCAAAGCCCATGCCTTAAGAAATTAATTGAAAGCCCATTGGACTTTAAATTAAATTGACACTGGATGTTAATTGGGCTTTGAGACCCATAAAGATTGGATTTGGAATCCAAGTCTAAAAGGCACATTAAATGTGTAATTATTTAATTTGGAATTAAATATAGAATTAGTATTGAATACAAATTATATTGGATTTAAAATTGTAGTTCGATATAATTCAAGAATTCGCACTTTGAGTACTTATTCTTAAACGAGTTGGACTCGCGCAAATCAAATCGTTGTTTGAACATTGGATGGTCATTAATCAAAGATTAATTAATTTGATTAGATTGATTGATAACATGTTTTGTGTGAATACATGGATGTATTGTATGAATAATGTATATCGGATGGATATTGGATGAGTGAAGGCAATTTTGGAAATTGTTGTAATAAATTTAGAATTTATTAAATTGGACCTGCGTGTCCAGCCTTTATCTCTCGATTCTTTGTAATTCTGTTCTCACCAATTCCCCTCAATGTAATGAGGTTTCTTTAGAAGTATTATGTAATTCGGTAGAAGTTAGAATAGTGCTAGCCGGGGAGAGGAAATTGAGTGATTTGTTCTAGGAATAATTTGTGAGATATCCATCCGCATATCATTATTAATTTATTTATCACTCCTTATTATGCTTTTAGAATGCATGCTTAAGGGTGTATGATGAGACCTAATCAAAGATAATAAATTGGTTGCTAATTTACGCGAAAAAACCCTCAACAAATATTAAGCGATTTCCTTCCATTGAGTGATTCTCTCTCAAGATCCAAGATTGGCATTGGTTTTTGGCCAAAGTCAAGACCTTTGTCCATCGCGGATGTGTTTGAATCATGAAGGCTTTGTTCCATATCGTACGCCTTGGGCAAGTTGTGATTTGTTGGCCAAAGTCAAGGTTACTTCTTGTTCATCGGCCTCGATTACGAAGCTTTCCCACTGTCAATGGGTCACGCTTAACTAGAATCATTAAGCCTGTTGAGCCAAAGCCAAAGCTTAGTTGATTTAGAGGAAAAAGGTTAGGCAATATATTGGATATATTGGCATATATTGGATATATGTTTCGGACTTGGAGGTCCACCTACCGGATCTAGGAATTAGATGAGATCCAATTGATCTTAGAGATCTATCTAGTTAAGTTTCATACAATTTGTTGACCAAAGTCAAGGTTGTATGTTATTTAACGGGATCCTAGCCCACTAGGAAACTAGGTTTCCCGAGTACTCCACATAGGGTTATAGGCTCGCCGAAAAATAGTGGGAGACAAGTATTAAATTTGCAATTTTGTTTAGATACTTGCCAATACGCGCTCATTTAAATTTTTCGTCATTAAAATTTTTTATATATATTAGTTGGACTAATATTCAATTGTTGTTTTAATTAAACAGTTGGACTGTATTCAAACTACTTCATTTATAGTTGGTTATATAATTGGATTATAGTAATCAATATATTTGAATTTAACTGATTAATTGTAGTTGATTATGTAGTTAGACTATAGTAATCATTATATTCGATTGTACCCGAAATCGTTGATTGGATAGTTGGACTATTGGAATCAAGATAACTGAAAGATTAGCGTTTAAAACATAATCCTGGGTGAAAATGTCTTTAAGCGGCTTCAATTTTCATATTGGGAAATGAATCTCAGGATAGTCCTGGGAACTGAGAAGTTATTCTATTTGATAGAGAAACCTTTCGGGCCTGAGCCCGGAGTTGAGCAAATAGTGGTGCATGAGCTTTGGAATACTCATGGTGATGATAACTTTAGTGCTCAATCTGTTATGCTTGCCGCAATGACTCCTTAATTTCTTCGTCAGAACTAAGGATTAGATCTTTAAAGTATGATATTGAAATTGAAGGATCTTCATAGATCTATTCTTGGATCTTAGAAGTACGATTGTAAAAGAAAACTCTTGGAGAGTTAATGGTTATGCTCAATGAGACAGAGACAGAGACAGAGCTTGCAAAAGGGCAAGAAGCGCAATGCGCATCTTACTTCGACATCCCAGAAGGCCAAGGCTTGGCCGAAGGCTTCTGGGGGTGTGAAGAAAAGGGGCAAAGGAAAAATCATCACAGTCTTCCAGGAAGACAAATGACATATCTCAAGATGTCTCCCTAAACTGTGGCAAACGGGGTCACTGGAAGCGTGACTGCCGTATGGACAAGGCAGACATGAAGGAAGTGAAGACGGATAAGGGTCCGGCTTCAGGTATGTTTGTTATAAACATGTCCACTGCTGGTTTTAAAATTAGATTTTAGATACTGGATGTGGTATATAAATATATACTGATGTGCGGGATCTGCTGATTAGCAGGAGACTGGCTTCAGTTAAGATCAACCTACGAGTCGGAAACAGGACGAGAGTCACTGTTTTAACCGTAGAAACCTAAGTTTTCGAACTGCCCTTAGGGCATGTACTTGAATTAGAAAACTGTTATAATGTACCTAGTTTGACTAGAAATATTATTTTTATACCTAGTATAACCCGTTACGGGTATACCTTTATATTCTAGAACACTAAGTGTTTTAGTTTATAAAGATGATATTGAGATAAACACATTAGATATGAATAACAGTATTTATATTTTGAATATAAATGAATCTCAAACATATAAAATGACAAACAAATAGCTCAAACTGAATTAATCAGATGAGACTTATTTGTGGCATTGCTGTCTTGGACACATTAACAAGGCTCGTATATCCACACTTTCGAAGAGTGAGTACTCGGACGGATTTGATTCTAATTCAAATAATTACTACGAATCTAGTTTATTAGGCAAAGTGCCTAAAACACCTTTTACTTGGTAAAAGTGCAAGTGCCACTGATCTGTTAGCCCTCGTTCATAGTGACGTAAGTGGGCCCATGTCTAGCTAGGCTAGAGAAGGATATGATTACTTCGTAACCTTTACGGATGTGGCATCGCGTTATGGTTATGTGTATCTTATGAAACACAAGTCAGAAACTTTTGAGTAATTCAAAAAGTTTCGACACGAAGTAAGAAAACAGACCGATAAAAGTATTAAAACATTACGGTCGGACCGTGATGGATAGTACTTAAACATATAAGTTTCAAGATTACCATAAAAAGTATGGTATTCTTTCATAGTGGACTCCTCCCGGAACAATTCAATTTGACGGTGTTTCCGAACAGAGAAACTGGACTTTGTCGGACATAGTAAGGTTGATGATGAGTCACTCTGAGCTACCAATTTCCTTATAGGGATACGCATTAAACAGTGCAATACTTATTTTGAATAAGGTTCCATGAAAATCTGTTAGACAGACTTCATATTAGATATGAACAGGAAAGAAACCGAGTTTCTCATTCTTGAAGATTTGGGAATGCTAGGCATACGTTAAAAGTTTGGATGATACCAAACTAGAACCCAAATCGGATAAGTGCCTATTTGTAATTGGTTGTCCTAAGGAAACCAAGTATAGTACTTATACAACTCACAAGAGAACAATATAATTGTTTCTCTCCATGCGGTTTTCCTAAGAGGAATTCCTATATGCAGTGGTAAGTGGTGGGAGGAAAGTAGAACTCGATGAAAATCGGAGTGATACTGTTTCAGGCACCGATCCTTAATGGAACACAAACAGTTCATCAGGGATGAAACTGTACCACAATCTTCGAATACACAAGAACCGCGTAAGTCAGAGAGAGTCAGAAAACAACCGGGAGGTATAGGTTTCTTATCTCACCTCATGAAGATGTCAATCTTATTGAGGAAGACGAACCGGCTACGTATGAGGAAGTGATACAAAGTATCGACTCCCTATTATGGCAAAGTTCTATGAAATCTGAAATGGATTCCATGTATACCAACCAAGTTTGGACATTGGTTGATGTACCGAAAGGCATTGTGCTTATTAGTACTAAATGAGTCTTCAAGGAAGACATACATAGATGGCAACATACAAATGTACATAGCTAGGCTTGTAAAGAAAGGGTATCATCATCAATATGGTGTCTATTACGACGAAACCTTTTATCTGTTGCCATGATTAAATCTATTCAGATAATGCTTGCTAATGCTGCATGTTTCATTTATGAAATATGACAGCTGAACATCAAAATCGCTTTCCTTAAACGAAAATCTTTTGGAGGATGTTTACAACATCCTGACGGTTTTGTTGTACCAAAACAAGCAAACAAGGTTTGCAAGTTAAATCGATCCATTTATGGATTGAAGCAAGCATTGCGTTCTTGGAACTAACGTTTTGATAAGATCATAATGGTATATGATTTCATTCAAAACGAATATGATTCTTGTGTATATAAGAAGGTTAGTGGGAGTGTACTGACAATGATTGTCCTATATAATGATGACATATCATTTCTTGGAAATGACATTCCCATAATACAATCGGTGAAATCTTGGCTTTCATTAAAATTCTCCATGGAATATTTGGGAGATGCAACCTTTATTCTAGGAATAAGGATCTGTTGGGATAGATCTAAAAGTTGTTGACCCTCTCCGAGAACTCGTATATTAAAAATATGTACGCGACCTGGTGTCTCATATGCTTTGAGCATATGGAGTCACAATCATGACAATCCTAGTGATGGTCACTGGATTGATGTTAAGAACATCCTGAAGTATTTTAGACGAACTAAGGATGCTTTCTTAAGCTATGGAGAAGGAGAATTTGAAATGACTAGGTTCACCGATGTAAGTTTCCAAACCGACAAAGACGACTTTATGTCGCAATAAGAGTACTATATAGTTTGAATAACGGAACAGTGAGCTGGAAATCTTCCAAGCAAGATATTGTTGCCGATACACAACAAAAGCGGAATATTGATGCAGCTGAGGCAGCAAAAGAAGCATTTTGGATCTATAAAATTCCTAATTAGAATAGGATTAGTTATGTTAGCAGCTGAGCTAGGCTACAGTACAGGCTAAGGAACCGGGTCTCATCAACGATCCAAGTATATACTTCAACTATTTCATCTGATTCATCGGATCATACATCGTGGCGATGTGATGATCGAATAAATCGCATCAGATGATAACCTTGCAAATCCGCTGACAAAAGCAGTTTCTTAGTAGAAGTTTGAGCGACCCGTACATAATTCAGGTGTAGGACACTTGAGTGATTGGCTATAGGCCAAGTGGGAGATTGTTGGATAATTATGACCAAAAGCATCACTATTTGTACAAAAGATGGTGTTGTTGTATAAAATAACTATATGACAAAGGAAATTGCACTTTTATCA
Source organism: Zanthoxylum bungeanum (assembly GCA_019454045.1). Lineage (NCBI taxonomy): Eukaryota > Viridiplantae > Streptophyta > Magnoliopsida > Sapindales > Rutaceae > Zanthoxylum > Zanthoxylum bungeanum. The sequence continues at coordinate 8,913 of SKCR01002940.1, read as the reverse complement.
TTTGTAATTGGATTACCAAGATACATAAATGATAAAAGTCCATATGATTAGTACTGGATTAATAAGATATGAGACAGTATTAATCGCATAAGGTTTAATCATTAAATATCCCTAGTCGTAGTATTATCGAGACTGGACTTCGATAATGCAGAATAGACTAGTATTACACTTGTGCGCGTTATGGAAGCATAACGACATAGTTCTCATATATTTGGGTATTGGATACTCATGCAAGTGTAATAGGAGGTTCTGTTTACCGATGCTACGGAAACAGCTTCGCTCTGGATAGACCCCTCGGAATCCCATTGGTAGTATGACTATGTGTCTATGGGAATCCGAATTAGGGTAGGTGTATTTGGTCTTAACCTGAGACCTGCATCGCTAATACTTGCGACAATCAGTATACTTTGGTTTTGGTCGTCCGGGGCTTTAACAGGTTCTGTGTACGCCTCTTCTGGGTATATTGAGAATCGTAGTGTATTGGGTGTGATGTTAAGATGGAAGTATCACTCCAGTCATATAGAGATGATGATCACGTAGGAAAAGAAAATAGTACTCTTAAGTACTGCAGTCATAGGGATAATATGACCAAGTCATGATTATCCGATTATAGAGACTAGTTACCAAAGATCCGATATATGCTTCGTACGGGGCTGACACAATTCCAGTCCAATGCCTAGCATGTGATATCGATATTGGATCGCAATATGCAATACTATGTATACTACGTCTGACATAGATTACATATTCCTTACAAGAATATTTCTGGAGAATTGGGTAGGCACGGTGCTTTGCTAGAAGCCAACCATGTCTTGTAAATCGGTAAAAACGTGGTACGAGGTACGTACATATTCAGATAGTCCGATAACCGGATTTACTGCCAACATATCCAGAGATCTCATGGGTCGCTTCCCGAAGATTCACCGATGACGTATGACTCGAACATAATTAATCTGAGATTAATTAGAAGAGAGAGAAAATTAATCTAGGATTAATTACGGCGAGAATTTATCTGGGATAAAATTCAATTGAAAGAGAGAGAATGATTAATTCGGAATTAATCGATAAAAGAATATATTCGATATATTATATGAAATTAGATTTCATAACGGAATTAAAATTGGATTTTAATTCGGGCGAATGAATTAATTTAGAATTAATTCGCGAGCGACTTTAATAGTAATTTCGCTAGGCATAATTATTTAATTAAATTTGATTTAATTAAGTCGCAACGAAAAATTCGTTAATTTGGAATTAACGAACCCGAGCCCGAAATGTTTTTACGGGCCCACTCGGATTTTGAATCAAGTGGGGCCCACAACAAGTCACATTATTAGTCATTTGCTTAACTTTTATTTGATGGAAGTTAGTAGAGATTTTGAGATAACTTGTAAGACACATTTTGTTTTAATAATGAAAGACATGAGTGACTTTTACCAAACAAGAATTTGGTATATCAAGATTTGATTTTTGGAAAATCAATTAACACTTCACAAAATTCACTCATCTCTTCCTCTCTCTCTTATTCACGGCAAAAAGCCATTTTCCTCACAAAATTTCTTGTCTTGGCCGAGACATACACAAGAGAATGAAGCAATTTGTTGCAAATTTTTCTTAGTGCTAGCACACAAAAGGGTCAACAAAGGTGATAGGGAAACTACTCCCATGAGTTTGAAATTCATTCACCAAAGCTTGGAGCTCAACATACAAACAAAGGAGAGCTTGGAGCACTACACAAAGGTTGGAATTTTTGTTATCTCCACATCCTACTTAGCCGATCAAAGTGAGTACTTTCCGCTATCTTGATTTTTTTATTCACACATCTTTTATGCTTAATTGATCTTAGGCATGCTCTTAGAGAACCCAACAGCTTCGTCATATTAGAAAACGCGTGGTTTCGAGAACCGGTTACACGATTTATGTATATAGTTTTATACATAAAACGTTTGTTGTTACTACTATAAAAATATCAAACGAACACCGATTGAGATGATTCCTAAATCATTAGACTCGTTTTTTCGAGATGAATAAATTTCATGTTGAATACTTTTCGAAATTTTCTTCAGAATGGCTTCCAAAATATAAATTATTGAGAAAGCCTAATGATAGGGGCCTGATTGTAATTTCGCGGGGTCGAAACATAAATTCCAGAAACTTTCCTATATAAACCCATTTATTTTCAGAAATTGTAGAAAAATAAAAAAGAACTCAACTTCTCTAAACGACCCCCCGTCTCTATATTGAACTAGTGACGGCCTAGTCGCACCAGCTGCTAGCCGGCCACAGCTAGCCGTCGTGATGAACTAGAAGGAGCGTTCGGCCACCCTTCGTCTAATGGTGGCCGACGACGACGCTGAAAATGCTGAGAAACAGATGAGAAATCACATGGGCTTAGGTTTCTCGATCCTAGCTCATCGCTTCATTTCACGGACCAAGCCACCCGTCAAATCGAACCTTTAGAAGAGTACTACAAGTTAACGGTGATAGATTTTTCATTCCATGCAAGGTTGCATTCAAAACGAGGAAGAAAGTTATTGTCTTTGATTGGAATTTCGTCGATTCCAGCGTGTTCATGGGATCTTTTGGAGTGCGTATATGCTCTCGAAATCTCGGTAAGACCTCCCGTTAAATGTTCGCTAATTTCAAGTTTTCCGTTAAATGTTCGGATGTATCCAGTAGCTTCGTAGAGTAGCTTATTGATATAAATTGAATTATTTGAGTATGATTATATTGAATATGTGTATTTGGTAGAATCCAGGCGAAAACGGAACGAATTGGATCGATTTGATAGATTATGAAAGTTTCCAGTAAAAGTGGGTTTAATGTGTATTGATGGTTGCCTTAGTGTAATGATAGATATTAGATATATATATGATGATACGATAATGTTTAGGTAAATCCGGGCAGGTTCGGAGGGTTCAGGACCCTTCCATAGCGTTAGCGGAAACCTTTTCAGATGATTTTCCAAAAATACGTAAACTAGGAATTTAAGTTAAGTAATGCATTGGATTAGTTTGTAATGATGTTTTAAGATTATTAAAACTGAAATCATTGAAATCAAACTTACTTTGGTTGTCCCAAAAAGATCCGAAATTTTATTATAGTTAAGTTGAGAATTCCATAAGTTGCGATTCAGACGTCATTTCATCATTTATTTGACAGATTTGACTAGGACTTGGAGCGCTCACGAAGCCAGGTAAGTAACCCTTGCGATAAGTACTTGAATTCTTGATTCGTGTTTAAGTATATATAGAAATGATTGAAATATTGATGATAAGACGAGGATAGTTAAGACGTGGTTTTGAGAACGGAGTTCGAGATTATGTATAGTTAAGTTAATCGACCACCACATGTATGAATCTTTGTTAATGTAATGATATGAAATGAGATGTTTGGTGAGATTAATGTCTATATGCATGTGTTTATGTACATAAGTGTATGAACTCGTAATGGTATGAATATGTATAAGCATATGTATAAGTATATGTAATCGTGTTCGTGTATGTATATGATGATAAGATATGTATAGTTTGAGTATACAGGATCGGTAAATGGAATAAGTTACGATTTCTGAATTTGCATTAGCATTTACATGTGTACGTTATTTGAAAAAGTTTATTATTGACTCATACACTCGATTTATCTGTATAGAGGTTGGATTGGTTAAGTGTGATAAGAAATGAGCATAAGCTAAGCTCTTCCAAAAAAGGATATGTTAAATTGATAAGTTTTTGAATATAAGGTTTCCAAATAGAAATTCTCTAATAGAGTGTGTTTGATCGACAAAGTGAAAGATATGAGTGTAGGGACTTTGGGCAAAATACCCGGGTTACGCAGTGGAATGTAGGAAAATCAAATTTCCCATTTCTTTAATTTTTCTTGGGTAATTTAAAATATACTTATTTATTTTAATCACTCAATACTCAAAAACATAAACTTTAACCCAGAAATCATAATTTCAATAAATTACCATACAACCCCAAAACTTTCCATTTTAATCATTTTGGTCCTAACTTGTTCAAAACAAGCTTAGGTGATTTCCAATCATAACCAAAATGATTTGTACATCAAATATACATTAAAAACAGAAATATGAAAAATTTTCCAGATTTTTCAGTAATTACATAAATGCCCCAAAACTTTACATTTTGATCATTTTAGCCCTAATTTGTCAAATACATAATTAGGTGATTCCAAATCACTACCAAAATGATTTATACATGAAAATATAAATTACAATTCAAGAAAACAATTTTCCCTAAATTACCGAGAGGTCCCTCAAGTTTTCAAGAATTGTACTTTAGTGCAAATTGGTTCATAGTCATTCAAGATCAAGTCCAATCAACACCAAAATTAATATTCATCATATATACATCATTAATTAACACATATATGAAAAGCCCCAAATTTGGAGAGAGTTATGTACCCTAATTTCACAAAATTGTCCAATTGGCTAATTAACACCAAATTAATAAAATTCAACACTTTAATTCAATCCTTACTACACCAAACAAGTCTCACCACCATGAAACAACTCAAGAAAAATTATAGGTCATTTATGGGTGGCTAAGCAACTCTAGAATGACTACCAAGTTATCAAATAACCAAAAGTAAGCTTAATAACACTTAATAAGCTTCCTTTAAAAATACACATGCTAACACCTTTGATTCATGCTTCAAACAAACTTATTACAAACCCAAGAGAATAGAGAAAATATGACAACATCATATGTTGAAGTCTAAATGCATAGAAACAATTTTCAAGTAAAGAAAAGTATGAAATTACCTTAATTTTCAAGATTTTCTTCACAAATACCCTTTAGCACTTAGGTTTTCTCTCAAATCCCTTTTTTTGTAATCTATATTTGAAGCCAAATATAAAGCAAAAATGAAAAAAACTCGAAGCTTAAAAGATAAGGGTTGGCCGACTTATAGGGGCAAAATGGAAATTTGATTTTTTACAAATTTAATCGATATTAAATATGCCAAAAATCAAGTTGTCAACCATTTTAATTAATATATGTACAAATGTACCAATTACTTTTTTCCATATTAAAGTTAAAAGATATTTATATTTAATTAATCTAATTATTTAACAATTAAATAATTAGATAATTATAAATATAAATATCCAAATATATGTATAATATTTACATTAAATATTCTATAATACATATATTTGTAACAAGTGACAAATACTTTATTTGACAATTAATTAATGTGAATTCAATAAAATCAAGTATTTAAATCAAATACATATTAATTATGAAATAGCCGAAAAACCCTTAAAGTGTGTATTTATCGTTTAACCGTTAAATGATTTATAAATAATCAATATTATTTATAAAAGTAGCCCTAGTGCTCTACGAGTATGTTTCATTAATGAGACTCTTTAGATTCAGACATATCCGTCACGAAATCCAATTTCATGTCCATAATCTACCCACCCGTAAATTATGACGACCATGGATAAACTCGTTGAATCATACATGTCGAGGTCATCGTATACGTATAATCTCTCTATCACATGTATTAGGATTATCCCAAAGATATAGATAAAAATGTCAAATCTCTGCAGGTATAATCCTGTCGACGATTCTATTAGAAATCTCTAAATAACACTTAGAACTTACTTCTACAGTGTACCACATGCCCATGGATTTAACAGATTGCTAATTGCACATTGAATACCTATGCTCTATACACAGAACTGACAGATCATATCTTGATACGCACAGGATATCCTGAGGATCAGTCCACACCAAACGAACAGGCGGAGGTCTGATCTAAATAGACCGGTGGCATGACTGCCATTAAAGTGTGGAGGATACCTCATACATCCACATTGGTATCTCACGTAAAAAGACCATTATGCTCACTTGACCCAAGAAGATTCCTATTGACGTTGGTGTACCATCTATTAGGAAATCTTCAGTGAGTCGTTCAATATTTATCTAAAATAAACACCTACACGTCTATATGAGTCTCCCTAGACTCATGGTTCATTGGAATAAACCATCGGACCAAGTCTCGATATATGACGTGTATTGGTCTCAGTAGATTTTACTAACCGACCCATGTTAGTAAATCTTGACTATGAACTTTATTTGATAATATACTTCTAGTAGTGTCACTTTTCAATGTCAATTACAAACTGCTTTGTAACTGTGCACTACATTATATATTATCAGGTATTTATCTAATATATACATATCAATAAATCATATTTAGTTTCAATCTAATCGTAATTAGATCGAATATGTTTATAAAAACAAGAAGTACTACTATAAATAAGTAATATTATAGAAAAATAAATTGTTCGTATTCATGAATCGAACATAAATACGATCCGGATTGGCACTATGAGCACCAACCCTAACAATGAGAACTGTTAAAAATTTAGCATTTGAATTCGTAGTAATGTGTATATTCATATAATTGAAATATGTGTATGTATATGAGTATTTGGATGATGACTTGGAGTGTTTGTCATATATGTGTTACTGTATGAGAAATCGTGAGATGATTGGTTGATAATTTTATGGTGTAGTAGCTGAGCTGGTTAGGAATCTGTTCGGATGACATTCATCTCATACCTATTTTTAAAATAGGTAATGAGACTCATACGAGCATTGCTTGTGTAAGCCAACACATATGTATGTGTTGTATGGGTTATGTGTTCTTTGATGTATTGATTGTTATGTATGATTCGTTGTCGGTTGTACTATGATTGTATGTGTGTGTATGATAAAACTAGTGATATGTATGGAGTGTGTATGCTTATGTGGAATGAATGAATGATCTGCAAACTGGTGTGTGTATAAGATGTTATAAAATGTGTTTGCTAAGTTTTTGTATGTACGTGCATTGGGCAAGAGACGAAATGTGTTTGTAAGAATTCTGAAATTGGATTTGCATGAATGTAAGAGAAGTAGGCTATGATTTCTGAACTGATATGCGTGAAAGTGTATAAGTCACGAATGTTAAGCTATCGTAAGGCTATCGAAATTGAAGAAAATTTGTTTGATTTATCGATTTGTTGATATTTCAAAGTTGTTTATTCGCAATAAAGTATAAGAAATGTGACTTGATGTTTCATGTGATTGAAATGGATTCGATGCTAAATGACATATTTTTTTATATTCAAATTTTTGCTTGTATGCTTTAGATATTAGGCTGTTAGATTGGCACCTATGTAAATATGAGGATTTCACATGTGCAAAGAATAAAAGATAATAAAAAGTTGATAAATTTGAACTCGTAATAATTTGATAATCCTGAAAAGCTTCTGATATGCTTAACTTATATGTTTGTTTGTAGTACGAGCGTGGTTATTTACTGAGTTTTATAACTCACACCAAGCCAGTTTGCTAATTTTGTAGGTTGGCTACCAGATGGGTCAACCACTTCAGCTTTGGAAGCCATGCTTGAGACACGGATCACCCAAGTTGCAATCATCATCGCAAGTGTCCTAGGAAAAGTCTTAGAGGTTTAGGGTCTATGATTATTATATTTTTTTTATCGTGTTGAGCATGTTGTTTTGTATTTATTAAGTAAAAGTTTTGATTGCATATAATTTTGTGGGCACGAAGCCCTTAAGTGTTTATAAATGTTATGGGCACATAACCTTTAAGTGTTGATTAATATTATGGGCACGGAGCCCTTGAGTGTTATTTTTTAGCTTAATTGTAGCATCCATCTCCCGGTGAATGCTATCGGTAGAGAATAGGTCGTCCTATCCCCCTGAACCTCTAATTCACCAACTATATACATCACTAATAACTCATCTCAAATATAGACTCATGCATAGGGACATTTTGCCAACTCATTAACATGGCTGAAACTTAAAACTCAAAATTGTGAAATCATTATTACTTCTCTATACAACTCTGTTCTTGAACACATATAATACAACATGAAGACTTATACATTACAAATGACTGATATACAACTTCACTTGACGCTGACTATGCTGAACTTCTGTACATAACCTGGTGGACTCAACACCCTAGTGCCCTCCATCAGTATCCATCCTCTCGAGCTCGTCCTCCCGGTATATATGGAAAACAAAAACACTGGGAGTGGGAGTGGTTAGATCGTTTGAACGATCTAGTTAGTGGACGGTTTTAAAAATAAGAACTGAAATACTGTACAAACATTCATTTGTTCTGAAACTGAAATCTTTTAAGAAAGCTATCTTTTCTGAAAATTCTTTCTTTTCTGAAAATCAATTCTCTTTCTATGAAACTTTCTATAAACCTTTCTTTTGTAAAACTCTGAATTTCTTATAAAATTATTTCTCGTAAAAGCTCTTTTATAAAACCATCATTTTGAAAAGCATGTCTCTGGGTATCTGTAGAAAACCTGATGCATGGGGGCGTTAAGTATCACCGCCCCTCATATGCCTAATCTAGTGGTCCTAGGGCGTTACGTATCGCTGTCCCCCAAGCCACTGAACTGGAGTCAGGTGTGCAAATACATGCCATTGGGGCGTTACATATCGCCATCCCCCAAGCCACTGAACTGGAGTCAGGTGTGCAAATCCATGCCATTGGGGCGTTACGTATCACCATCCCCCAATGCATGCCTTTATCTTTTCCCTGAATCTTGGGTCTATGGCGTTACGTATTGTCCCCTAGTCATGTTTTACATGTGCACATGTCATGTCCGTCAATTCAAGTAACCGTCAATTCCATATTTGAGTCAAGTTACATCTGAGGTGGGTTTTTCCCCCATGCCTCAAAAACCATGAAATCATACTTTACAAATAATTTTTTTAACATTGCTCAAAATATTTGTATTCATAAAACATCTGAAATAAACTTGGCTAACACCCTAAGTACGGAAAAGTAAGTTTCAAGATCAAAACTTGTTAGTAAACACAACTTAAGAAAATGGTCCACTCACTGATTT
>SKCR01002939.1:0-17205 GCA_019454045.1 Zanthoxylum bungeanum | reverse complement strand
AATTTTGATATTGCCAAATGGTGCAAGTAACCTGATTGAAAATGATGGAGCAGACTCCTTGTTCTTGTTTTGAATTTTGATAAATGCTATGATCCTCCTTATACACGTTACGTTTAACATACTGTCCCTAGCTATATAACTATGTAATTTGATTTGAACATGAAATGATTTTTAAGATTAAGGAGAATCCTGAATTACACAATTTTATTTATTTTTATACTTCAAGAAAACGATGAGAACAATTTTTTTTTAGATGGCTACCTGTGTCTAAATTATAGAAGAGATTGAGACTATTTTTTTTTTTTTTAATTTAAACTTATTAATTTAATTTAATTTAATTAATATTGTAATTTATTATAATCAAGAAACCTATATAATATAAAACATAATCTACTATTAAAATAAGAAACATATTAATTTAATACGTGACAACTAATTTTTATAATTAATTTTTTATTATTAAAAAATATCTCTATATTAAAATTATTAAAATAAGAATAAATTACAATATAAAAATAGAATCTCCTATTTATTAAAAGCTGTTATTTATTAAAATAAAAAAAATATAATTTTTTATTTGTATATTGAAAAAACGTGGCACCACTTAAAAGCTCTATAATTTATTTAATTTAAATCTACATTTTTAAAATAAGAAGTCTTAAAATAACAAATCTATTAAAATAAGAAATATAATTTTTTGTATTCGTATATTAAAAAATTTTAATTAAGGAAAAGAATCATTATCTCATGCTTAAATTTGGATTTGTGTAAAATTGAAATAAAAAACTTTTAATCTAAATTTTCTGAAATTAAACATTCTATTAAAAATAAATTAAATTGAATAACTTAATTAATACAAAAAATAAAAAACCTAATCATATATATAGATTAATACAGTCTCTCAATCTTCTCAATCGAACATCATAAAACCAAAATGATAATTGTCTCTAGGGAAATTATCATTTTTTCACCTGATAAATAGCGTAAGTACCGTTTACCATGAAAATTTTAAATTTTTTATCTTTTCTACCTATAGTTTGAAAATTTTTCACTTTTCCAACTGATAAAATGGAAAAGTGTAAAAATTATCCATTTAATTTAAGAAAAATTATTTATTTTCAACCTCATAAAAGTGAAAACGTGAACATCTTTCTGTTGGGTTTCTAAGGACAATCCCAAGATCATTTAAGCATAATAGAAGTGTGAATACGCAAAGAAGTTAGCGGAAAATACTTACAATGCTCGGTTGGATGTAGATGGAAAGTTCAAAACTTTTGCTCTTTGTGTAGTGCTCCAAGCTCCACTTTTTGATGTATGTTGAAGCTCCAAGCTTGAAGTTTGAGATTCCAAACTCTAGGGAATGTTTCCCTATCACCTTTGTATGATTCTTTTAAGTGCTAGCTCTAGGAAAATTTTGCAACAAAACTTCCCCTTGTTCCTTTGTAACTCACGGAAATGTGAGAGTAAAGGAGAGGGAGAAATTCGGTGGTGAGAGGAAGAAGAGAATGAAAAAGTGTTGACTTGTTGTTTTGATTTTCCAAAAAACAAAATATGATATACCAAAATCAAATGTTTGGTAAAAGTCTATCACCTTTCAAAATGGAGTGTTTTACAAGCCATCACCAAATACCAAATTCCATCACAAAAAAGTAAGTAAAGTGACAAGTGATGTGACCTGTGGTGGGCCCCACTTGATTCAAAATCCGAGTGGGCCCGCAAACAGATTCCGGGCTCGGGTTCGTTAATTCCAAATTAACGAATTTTCCGTTGCGACGTAATTAAATCAAATTTAATTAAATAATTATGCCTAGCAAAATTACTATTAAAGTCGCTCGCGAATTAATTCTAAATTAATTCGTTCGTCCGAATTGAAATCCAATTTTAATTCCGTTATGAAATCTAATTTCATTTAATATATCGAATATATTATTTTAATCGATTAATTCCAAATTAATCGTTCTCTCTCTTTTATTGAACTTTATCCCAGATAAATTATCGCCGTAATTAATCCTAGATTAATTTTCTCTCTCTTCTAATTAATCTCAGATTAATTATGTTCGAGTCATACGTCATCGGTGAATCTTCGAGAAACGACCCATGAGATTTCTGGATATGTTGGCAGTAAATCCAATTGTCGAACTATCTGAATATGTGCGTACCCAGTACCATGTTTTTACCGATTTACAAGATATGGTTGGCTTCTAGCAAAGCGTCGTGCCTACCCAATTCTGCAGAAATATTCTTTAAGGAATATATAATCTATAACAGGCGTAGTATACGTAGTATTGCGTATTGCGATCCAGTATCGGATGTCAGATGCAAGGCCTGGGGCTGGAAAAATGTGTGCCCCATACGAAGCATATATCGGATCACAAGAAACTAGTCTCTATAATCGGATAATCATGACCTTGTCATATTATCCCGATAGTTGCAACATAATGGAGAATCGGTTTTGTATCCCTGCGTGATCATCATCTCCATATGAGTGAAGTGATACTTCTGTCTTGACATCACACCCAATACACTACGATTCTCAATAAACCCAGAAGAGGCGTACACAGAACCTGTTAAATTCCCGGACGACCGAAACCAAAGCGTATTGATTGTCGCAAGTATTAGCGATGCAAGTCTCATGTTAAGACCAAATACATCTACCCTGATGCGGATTCCCAGAGACACATAGTCATACTACCAATGGGATTCCGCGGGGTCTATCCAGAGCGAAGCTGTTCCCGTACCATCGGTAAACACAACCTCTTATTACACTTGCATAAGTATCCAATACTTAAATAAATGAGAACTATGCTGTTATGCTCTCACAACGCGCACAAGTGCAATACTAGTCTATTCCGCATTATCGATGTCCAGTCTCGATAATACTACGACTATGAATATTTAATGATTAAACCTTTGTGGATTGATATTGTCTCATATCTTATTAATCCGGAACTAATCATAAGGACTTTTATCATTTATATATTCAAGTAATCAAATTACAAAATGATAAAATATCAATTTTCATTGTCACATAGTTAATTTGTACAAAAACTACAATGTTTTTTTACAAATAGTGGCGCAATGGGTCATAATTGTCCAACAATCTCCCACTTGGCCTATAGCCAGTCACTCAAATATCTAACAACTGAACTATGTACATGTCGCTCAAACTTTTGCTGAGGAATAGTTTTCGTCAGCGGATCTGTAATGTTGTCCTCTAATGCGACCTTCTCGATCTTCACATCGCCACGATGTATGATATCACGAATAAGATGGAAACATCGAAGAACATGCTTGGATCGTTGATGAGACTGCGGTTCCTTAGCCTGCGCTATAGCCCCGTTATTGTTACAATACAATGGAACTGGCTCAACTGATAATGGAACTACTCCTAATCCAATTAGGAATTTACGGATCCAAACTGCCTCTTTTGCTGCTTCACTACAGTAATGTATTCCGCTTCTGTTGTTGAATCGGTAATAGTCTCTTAGTTGGAAGATTTCCAGCTTACTACTCTGTTGTTCAAACAAAATATGTACCCGGATTACGACTTACAGTCGTCTTTATCGGTTTGGAAACTTACATCGGTATACCATGTTACCTCAAGTTCTCTATCTCCATAGATTAAGAAAGCATCCTTAGTTCGTCTAAGATACTTAAGGATATTCTTAATCGCCATCCAGTGACCATCACCTGGATCGGCCTGATAGCGACTACACATGCTCAAAGCATACGAGACATCAGGTCGCGTACATATCATGGCATACATGATCGATCCGACTGCCAAAGCGTACAGGATCTGACTCATGTTGTCTCTCTCATCTTGAGTTTTAGGACACATGTCCTTAGATAGAGTAACGCCATGTGACACTGACAGTAGTCCATTCTTAGACTATTCCATGTTGAATCTCTTCAACACTTTGTCAATATATGTGCTCTGGGAGAGTCCAAACAGCTTTCTAAATCTATCCCGATAGATCTTTATTCCTAGAATAAAGGCTGCTTCTCCCAGATCCTTAATGGAGAATTTTAATGAAAGCCAAGCTTTCACCGATTGTAGCATGGGAATGCCATTGCCAATAAGCAATACATCATCAACATAAAGGAAAATAAATGTCAGTGCGCTCCCACTAACCTTCTTATATACACAAGGATCATCCTCGTTTTGAATGAAATCATATTCTTTTATGATCTCATCAAAACGTTGGTTCCAAGAACGCGATGCTTGCTTCAATCCATAAATGGATCGATTTAACTTGCAAACCTTGTCTGCATATTTTGGTACGAAAAAACCGTCAGGCTGTTGCATATAAACATCCTCTAAAAGGTTTTCGTTAAGCAAAGTGGTTTTGATGTCCATCTGTCATATCTCGTAATCGAAATATACATCAATAGCAAGCATTATCCGAATGGATTTAATCATGGAAACAGGTAAAAAGTTTCATCGTAATCGACACCATGTCGTTGACGATACCATTTCGCTACAAGCCTAGCTTTGTACGTTTGTATGTTGCCATCCATGTCGGTCTTCTTCTTGAAGACCCATTGCAACCAATAGACTTTACGCCTTCTGGTGCATCAACTTGTGTCCAAACTTGGTTGGTGTACATGGAATCCATTTCGGACTTCATGACATCTTGCCATAAACCGGAGTCGATACCTTGTATCGCTTCCTTATACGTAGCCGGTTTGTCTTCCTCAATAAGATTAATATCCACATGAGGTGAGATCAGAAACCCATACCTCTCAGGTTGTTTTCTGACTCTCTCTGATCTACGTGGTTCTTGTGTATTCAAAGATTGTGGTACAGTCTCATCCATGATGAACTGTTCATGTTCCGTTAAGGATTCTGTGCCAGGAACATTATCACTCCGATTTTCATCGAGTTCTACTTTCCTCCCACGAACCACTATATTTAGGAATTCCTTCTTAAGGAAAACCTACAAATAGACACTTATTTGATTTGGTTTCATGTTTGGTACCATCCAAACATTTAACGTATGCACAGCAACCACAACTCTTCAGGAATGAGAAACCTGATTTCTTTCATGTCCATATTTCTTACTGAGTCTGTTGAACAAACTTTGATGGAAACTTATTCAAAATAAGTATTGCATTGTTCAATGCATATCCCCAGAAGGAAATAGGTAGCTCAATGCGACTCATCATTGACCTTACCATTTCTAACAAAGTTCGGTTTCTCCGTTCGGACACACCGTTTAATTGCGGTGTTCCGGGAGGAGTCCACTGTGAAATAATACCATACTCTTTCAAGTAATCAAGAAACTCATTGCTCAAGTATTCTCCACCACGGTCCGACTTTAATGTCTTAATACTTTTACCAGTCTATTTTTCTACTTCGTGTCGAAACTCTTTGAATTTCTCAAAGGTTTCCGACTTGTGTCTCATAAGATACACATAACCATAACGCGATGCATCATCCGTAAAGGTTACGAAGTATTCATATCCACCTTTAGCCTGGCTAGACATGGGCCCATATACGTCACTATGAACGAGGGCTAACAGTTCTGTGGCACATGTACCTTTACCGCTAAAAGGTGTTTTAGGCATTTTTCCTAATAAACAAGATTCGCAGACGTCATATGAATTTGGATCAAATCCTTCCAAGTACTCACTCTTCGAAAGTGTGGATATGCGAGTCTTATTAATGTGTCCCAGACGACAATACCACATATAAGTTTCATCTTTGTTACTTAGTTTAAGCCTTTTGTTTGTTACATTATATGTTTGAGATTGATTTATATTCAAAATATAAAGACCGTTATTCACATCAGCACTGCATATCTCCATATCATTTTTATACATAAAACACCCAGTGTTTCTAAAAATAAAAGAATACCCACATTGGGATAATAAAGATACAGATATAATATTCCTAGTCAAACTAGGTACATAATAACAGTTTGAAAGATTTAGTACATGCCTCGAGGGCAGTTCCAAAATATCAGTCCCAACGACTAAAACGGAGACTCGAGTCCCATTTCCAATGCGTAGATCAATCTCTCCTGAGGCTAGTCTTCTGCTAATCTGCAGATCATGCACATCAGTACATATATGAATACCACAACCAGAATCAAAAATCTAATTTTTAAAGCTAGAAGTAGACATGTTTATTTCTATAACAAACATACTTGAAGCCGGTGCCTTGCCCGCTTTGATTTACTTCATGTGCGCCTTGTACTCACGAAATTCACGCTTCCAGTGACCCCGTTTGCCCCACTGCAGGCATACATCTTGGGATTTATCAGTTTCTTTCCCAGAAGACTTTGACGATTTGGCCTTTCCCTTCTTCTTCTTCTTTACACCTCCAGTAGCCTTTGGCCAAGCCTTGGCAGACTGAGATGTTGAAGCAAAGTGCGCCTCGTACTTTTTGCCCTTCATTAGCTCTTTTTCTGCTTCACGCAACATTGCCATCAACTCTCCAAGAGTATGGTCTTGGTTCATCATATTGTAGTTCATGATGAACCCGCTCCAGCTGTCAGGAAGAGACTGCAAGATCAAATCTATAGAAGTCTCAGCCTCAAAGGTTATGCCTAGCTGACCTAGCTGTTCAATGTCAGCAATCATCTGTGACACATGGTGCTCGACAGATGTACCCTCTGACATTCGAGAGCGAAAGAGCTTCTTCTGCAATTAATACCTTTGCGATATGAGGTTAGATGGATGAAGGTCCTTCAATTTTGCCATCATAGTTTAGGGATCCAATCCATTGTTTTGGCGATGAAATTGAGGGGTCAGCGCAGCGAGCATGACAGATTGAGCAGTTGAGTTGTCATCGCTATGAGTCTTCCAAAGCTTAAGCTCAAGCAGCTGCTCATTTCCGGGCTTAGACCCGAGAGGTCTCTCTATCGTGTAGAGCATCCTCTTAGCCCCCAGGACAATCCTGAGGTTCATATCCCAGTCAGAAAGTTCGCGCCATTAAAGGCATTTTCGCCCATGAGAATATCTCTAACCCCGATCTTTCCAGCCATCTTAATTGCAATAGTCTAACTATTCAATTAACGATATTTGGGTACAGTCCAACTGTTACAAGAAAAATAATAAAATATTAGTCCAACTAAAAAATATATAATTGACGAAATAATTTGAATGCTCGCATTTGGTAAGTATTTGAACGAAATTGCAAATTCAATACTAGCCTCCAACTATTTTTCGGCGAGCCTCTAACCCTCTGTTAAGTACTCGGGAAACCTAGTTTCCTAGTGAGCTAGGATCCCGTTAAATAACATACAACCTTGACTTTGTCCAACAAGCTGTATGATATTTAACTAGGTAGATCTCTAAGATCAATTAGATCTCATCCAATTCCTAGATCCGGTAGGTGGACCTCCAAGTCCGAAACATATATACAATATATCCAATATATTTTCCTAACCTTTTTCCTCTGAATCAACTAAGCCTTGGCTTTGGCTCAACAAGCTTAATGATTCCAGTTAAGCGGGACCCATTGACCTTGGAAAACTTCGTAATCCATGTCGATGAACAAGAAGTGATCTTGACTTTGGCCAATAAATCACAACTTGCCCATGCGATATGGAACAAAGCCTTCATGATTCAAACACATCCGCGATGGACAAAGGTCTTGACTTTGGCCAACAAACCAATGCCAATCTTGGATCTTGAGAATGAATCACTCAATGGAAGGAAAACACTTAATGTTTGATTGAGGGTTTTTCGCGTAATTGGTAACCAATTAATTATCTTTGATTAGGTCTCATCATACACCCTTAAGCATGCATTCTAAAATCATAATAAGGCGCGATAAATAAAATTAATAATGATATGTGGATGGATATCTCATAAATTATTCCTAGAACAAATCACTCATTTTCCTCTCCCCGGCTAGCACTATTCTAACTTCTACCCAATTACATAATACAATAAAGAAACCTCATTACATTGAGGGGAATTGGTGAGAAGAGAATTACAAAGAATCAAGAGATAAAGGCTGGACACGCAGGTCCAATTTAATAAATTCTAAATTTATTACAACAATTTCCAAAATTTCCCTCACTCATCTAATATCCATCTGATATACATTATTCATACAATACATCCATGTATTCACACAAAGTGTTATTCAATCAATCTAATCCAATTAATTAATCTTTGAATTAAGTGATCATCCAATGTTCAAACAACGATTTGATTTGCTCGAGTCCAACTCGTTTAAGAATAAGTACTCCAAGTGCGTATTCTTGATTATATCGAACTACAATTTTAAATCCAATTTAATTCCAAATAACGCGATGCTTGCTTCAATCCATAAAGGGATCGATTTAACTTGCAAACCTTGTCTGCATATTTTGGTACGACAAAACCGTCAGGCCATTGTATATAAACATCCTCCAAAATGTTTCCGTTAAGGAAAGCGGTTTTGACGTCCTCTGCCATATCTCGTAATCGAAATATGCAGCAATATCAAGCATTATCCGAATGGATTTAATCATGGCAACAGGTGAAAAAGTTTCGTCGTAATCGACACCATATCGTTGACGATACCCTTTCGCTACAACCCTAGCTTTGTACATTTGTATGTTGCCATCCATGTCGGTCTTCTTCTTGAAGACCCATTTGTAACCAATAGGCTTTACGCCTTCTGGTGCATCAACCAGTTTCCAAACTTGGTTGGTGTACATGGGATCCATTTCGGACTTCATGACATCATGCCATAAATCGGAGTCGACACCTTGTATCGCTTCTTCAAACTATAAAGACCGTTATTCACATCAGCACTGAATATCTCCATATCATTTTTAAACATAAAACACCCAATGTTTCTAAAAACAAAAGTATACCAATATTAGGCTAATATAGATACAAATATAATATTCCTAGTCAAACTAGGTACATAATAACAGTCTGAAAGATTTAGTACATGCCCCGATGGCTGTTCCAAAATATAAGTCCCAACGGCCAAAACAGCGACTTGAGTCCCATTTCCAACGCGTAGATCAATATCCCCTGAGGCTAGTCTCCTGCCAATCTGCAGATCCTGCACATCAGTACATATATGAGTACCACAACCAGAATCAAAAATCCAATTTTTAAAACTAGAAGTATACATGTTTATTTCTATAACAAACATACCTGAAGCCGGTGCCTTGCCCACTTTGATTTCCTTCATGTGCGCCTTGTACTCACGAAAGTCACGCTTCCAGTGACCCTGTTTTCCATACTGTAGGCATACATCTTGATATTTGTCCTTTGCCTACCCAGAAGACTTTGACGATTTGCCCTTGCCATTTTTCTTCTTCTTCTTCTTTACACCTCCAGTAGCCTTTGGCCAAGCCTTGGCAGACTGACATGTTGAAGCAAAGTGCGCCTCACGCTTTTTGCCCTTCATTAGCTCTTTTTCTGCTTCAGGCAGCATTTCCATCAACTCTCCAAGAGTATGGTATTGGTTCATCATATTGTAGTTCATGATGAACCCGCTCCAGCTGTCAGGAAGAGACTGCATGATCAAATCTATAGAAGTCTCAGCCTCAAAGGTTATGCCTAGCTGACCCAGTTATTCAATGTCAGCAATCATCCGCGACAAATGGTGCTCGACAGATGTACCCTCTGACATTCGAGAGCAAAAGAGCTTCTTCTGCAATTCATACGTTTGCGATATAATGTTACATCGATGAAGGTCTTTCAATTTTGCCATCATAGTATAGGGATCCAATCCCTTGTTTTGGCGACGAAATTGAGGGGTCATCGCAGCGAGCATGACAGATTAAGTAGTTGAGTTGCCATCGCTATGAGTCTTCCAAAGCTCAAGCTCAAGCGGCTGCTCATTTCTGGGCTTAGGCCCGAGAGGTCTCTCTATTGTATAAAGCATCCTCTCAGCCCCCAGGACAATCCTGAGGTTCATATCCTAGTCAGGAAAGTTTGCGCCATTAAAGATATTTTCGCCCATGATAATGTCTCTAACCCCGATATTTCCAGTCATCTTAATTTCAATAGTCTAACTATTCAATTAGTGATATTTGGGTACAGTCCAACTGTTACAAGAAAAATAATAAAATATTAGTCCAACTAATAAATATATAATTGACGAAATAATTTGAAAGCGCATATTTGGCAAGTATTTGAACGAAATTACAAATTCCTCCCACTATTTTTCAGCGAACCTCTAACCCTCTATTGAGTACTCGGGAAACCTAGTTTCCTAGTGGGCTAGGATCCCGTTAAATAACACACAACCTTGACTTTGGCCAACAAGCTGTATGATATTTAACTAGGTAGATCTCTAAGATCAATTGGATCTCATCCAATTCCTAGCCTTTTCCAATATATAAAATATATATGCCAATATATCCAATATATTTTCATAACTTTTTCCTCTGAATCAACTAAGCATTGGCTTTGGCTCAACAAGCTTAATGATTCCAGTTAAGCGGGACCCATTGACCTTGGAAAAATTCGTAATTCATGTCGATGAACAAGAAGTGATCTTGACTTTGGCCAACAAATCACAATTTGCCCATGCGATATGGAACAAAGCCTTCATGATTCAAACACATCCGCGATGGACAAAGGTCTTGACTTTGGCCAACAAACCAATGTTGGATCTTGAGAATGAATCACTCAATGGAAGGAAAACGTTTAATGCTTGAATGATGGTTTTTCGCGTAATTGTCAACCAATTAATTATCTTTGATTAGGTCTCATCATACACCCTTAAACATGCATTCTAAAAGCATAATAAGGCGCGATAAATAAAATTAATAATGATATGCGGATGGATATCTCACAAATTATTCCTAGAACAAATCACACTTTTTCCTCTCACCGGCTAGCACTATTCTAACTTCTACCTAATTACATAATATAATAAAGAAACCTCATTACATTGAGGGGAATTGATGAGAAGAGAATTACAAAGAATCAAGAGATAAAGGCTGGACACGCAAGTCCAATTTAATAAATTCTAAATTTATTACAACAATTTCCAAAATTGCCATCACTCATCTAATATCCATCTGATATACATTATTCATACAATACATCCATGTATTCACACAAAGCATGTTATTCAATCAATCTAATCCAATTAATTAATCTTTGAAATAAGTGATCATCCAATGTTCAAACAACGATTTGATTTGCTCGAGTCCAACTCATTTAAGTATAAGTACTCCAAGTGCGTATTCTTGAATTATATCTAACTACAATTTTAAATCCAATTTAATTTGTATTCAATGCTAATTCTAATTTAATTCCAAATTAAATAATTACACTTTTATTGTGCCTTTACGACTTAGATTCTAAATCTAATCTTAATGGGTTTCAAAGCCCAATTAACATCCAATGTCAATTAATTAAAGTCCAATGGGCTTTCAATAAATTTCCTAAGGCATAGACTTTGGCAACCAAAGCCCAATAAGGAATCAACATTTGCCTTAAAATTAATTTTGACCCATTAGGCCCAATTAATTATTTAAAGGCCCATTTATTATATTTGGACTTAATGGAATGGTTTTAGGCCCAATTTGGATCCAATCCAATTGTCCTAAACCAACTTGGCCCAACCAAGCCATTTAGGCCCAAATACAACAATTTTAGCCCAATTCCAAATTAAGCCTAATTAATTAAATTCTAATATTCCAAATATCATAATTTATTTAATTAAAGTGTATAGCCATAATTAATTATTTAAATTAACATTTCCAAAATACCAATTTACATAATTAATCATGCTTTATTATTTTCAATACATGTCCAATATTATTGAAGCAAAATCAATCCCAACATGCTCATACAAGCTCACGGCAATCATGGTAATTTTTCATTAATTTTGATTTCAATCCAATTAAATCACATATCAATTTATCCATTCATCTTAAACTCATCCAATGGTCTAAAATTTCAAAATCACCAAGAGCTTATGGTACCTATATCATTCGGCCAAGACTAAAGATTTGGGAAAAATTAATCCAATTAATTTTTCAAAAAATTAATCATGCATAACTCTAAGTTATCATTATCTAAGCATACTCAACAAACAATTTGATTCAATCATGCTCAAATCAAAAAATACCCACATTCAAGATTAAGAACCTAATCAATTTCATGATTAAATAGGCTCATGATACAATTGTTAGGTTTCTAAGGACAATCCCAAGATCATTTAAGCATAATAGAAGTGTGAATACGCAAAGAATTTAGCGGAAAATACTTACAATGCTCGGTTGGATGTAGATGGAAAGTTCAAAACTTTTGCTCCTTCTGTAGTGCTCCAAGCTCCACTTTTTTATGTATGTTGAAGCTCCAAGCTTGAAGTTTGAGATTCCAAACTCTAGGGAATGTTTCCCTATCACCTTTGTATGATTCTTTTAAGTGCTAGCTCTAGGAAAATTTTACAACAAAACTTCTCCTTGTTCCTTTGTAACTCACGACAATGTAAGAGTAAAAGAGAGGGAGAAATTCGGTGGTGAGAGGAAGAAGAGAATGAAAAAGTGTTGACTTGTTGTTTTGATTTTCCAAAAAATAAAATATGATATACCAAAATCAAATGTTTGGTAAAAGTCTATCACCTTTCAAAATGGAGTGTTTTACAAGCCATCACCAAATACCAAATTCCATCACCAAAAAAGTAAGTAAAGTGACAAGTGATGTGAGTTGTGGTGGGCCCCACTTGATTCAAAATTCGAGTGGGCCCGCAAATAGATTCCGGGCTCGGGTTCGTTAATTCCAAATTAATGAATTTTCTGTTGCGACGTAATTAAATCAAATTTATTTAAATAATTATGCCTAGCAAAATTACTATTAAAGTCGCTCGCGAATTAATTCTAAATTAATTCGTTCGTTCAAATTAAAATCCAATTTAAATTCTGTTACGAAATCTAATTTCATTTAATATATCGAATATATTATTTAAATCGATTAATTCTAAATTAATCGTTCTCACTCTCTTATTGAATTTTATCCCAGATAAATTATCGCCGTAATTAATCCTAGATTAATTTTCTCTCTCTTCTAATTAATCCCAGATGAATTATGTTCGAGTCATACGTCATCGATGAATCTTCGGGAAGCGACCCATGAGATCTCTGGATATGTTGGCAGTAAATCCGATTGTCGAACTATCTGAATATGTGCGTACCCAGTACCATGTTTTTACCGATTTACAAGACATGGTTGGCTTCTAGCAAAACGCCGTGCCTATCCAATTCTCCAGAAATATTCTTTAAGGAATATATAATCTATAACAGACGTAGTATACGTAGTATTGCGTATTGTGTATTGCGATCCAGTATCGGATGTCACATGCAAGGTCTGGGGCTGGAAAAGTGTCTGCCCCGTACGAAGCATATATCAGATCACAAGCAACTAGTCTCTATAATCGGATAATCATGACCTTGTCATATTATCCCGATAATTGCAACATAATAGAGAACCTGTTCTGTATCCCTGCGTGATCATCATCTCCATATGACTGAAGTGATACTTCTGTCTTGACATCACAACCAATACACTACGATTTTCAATAAACCCAGAAGAGGCGTACACAGAACCTGTTAAAGTCTCGGACGACCAAAACCAAAGCGTATTGATTGTCGCAAGTATTAGCGATGCAAGTCTCAGGTTAAGACCAAATACACTTATCCTGATGCGGATTCCCATAGACACATAGTGATACTACCAATGGGATTCCGAGGGGTCTATCCAGAGCGAAGCTGTTCCCGTACCATCGGTAAAAAAAACCTCTTATTACACTTGCATAAGTATCCAATACTTAAATATATGAGAACTATTTCGTTATGCTCCCACAATGCGCACAAGTGCAATACTAGTCTATTCCGCATTATCGATGTCCAGTCTCGATAATACTACGACTAGGGATATTTAATGATTAAACCTTTGTGGATTGATATTGTCTCATATCTTATTAATCCGGAACTAATAATAAGGACTTTTATCATTTATATATTCAAGTAATCAAATTACAAAATGATAAAATAGCATTTTCCATTGCCACATAGTTAATTTGTACAAAAACCACATTGTTTTTTAGAAATAGTGACGTTATGGGTCATAATTGTCCAACACTTTGAAAGTTCAGGTCACTACAAGAAAACTGTGTGAGATAGCGACGGAGATATCCATCGCTAATCCGTCGCTACTGTACAGTTAGCGACGGAATAGAGACGGAAAAAAAAATAGCGACATAATTTATATTTATGTCGCTAATTAGCGACGGAAACTTCCGTTTCAATATAGATACGGAATAATTCCATCACTATTTAGCAACGGAATAATTCTGTCGCTAAATAGCGACGTAATAACAATCTGTCTCTAATTGGAGACGGAATCCGATTCTATTTCAATTTCTAATTCCTCGGAAATTTATTATTTTTAATAAAATTGTTATTTTTTAAATTTTTTAAGAATGAAATTTTATTTTAAACAATATTATTAATATTAGTAAAATTATAAAATAAATATATTAATGACTTAAATTATAAAATAAACACGACAAATAGTAAATAAAAATTTTATTATATAAATATTATAAAGTTTAAAAAATACAACATAAACAAATACACATGAGTTAATCAAGTACTACAAACAATATTGACTTAAAAATGTAATTCGGGAATTCTTTGTAAACTTCCTCAGCAAATCTCCCATTTAAGGTGGCAGATCATGGATTTCTTCATCATCTTCAACTTCTTCCTCCTCTCCAGCATCATCATCATCATTACCAGCGTCCATATCACCACCGACTCCAGCATCATGTTCTTCAGCCTGCCGAATTGGCTGAACTAAATACCCTGCTCCATAGTTTTCATCCTGACAAACTCCATAAAAGCTTCCACGGTTAGTACCAAATCAAAGGGAATATCCCCACACTGGAAATTTTCTAGTAAATAATAAATTATTTATAACTTAAAACAAATCATAAAAATTAATTTATTATGAAAACACAATTAAACAAAAAAGTTGGCTGCTACTAAGCAAAAACCAACTGAGAGATGAAACAAAATGCATAGCAATACTTTACATAATTATCAATGCAACTAAACATAATTTACACTACACCCTATTACTATAATTATCAATATCCTATAATTAAAGATTATTTAGAGTTGCTCACGGGTTATTTATACACCTTACATTGAGAAAGGATTATTTATAGAACATCAACAAACAAATATTGACTCAATGAGGACCAAAGAAGGTAGATGGTTTAGGACAGTAGTAACTTTACCAATCATTTTATACTTATCCTTTTCCCCACACAAATACAGGAAACATAAATGGAAAAACCTCTCTAGTGGACACTTATTTTGAGATAGATAATCATCATAAAAGTACCAAGTAAATCCCAAAAAATGTGTACAAAAAGAGGAAAATTAAAGAAATTGCAACCATTTTAACCACCAAAAATGCAAAACAAGCAAATACACCAAAACAATATAGTGATAAGAAACACACAATTGTATAATTAATGTCTAATGAACTAAAATAATTTAAACCATCCACCTCCTTCGAGTCTTGCTTCTGCGTAGAAAAAAGAACAGTTGGTAGCATCAATTGAAAACATGAATCTATGTTAATCAGCAATTGCAAACAATTGCTCAACAAATATACCACAGAGAAATCTAAATGCAATTCTTCATGAGTGCTCCGTTATAGTATTATATAGAATTATGTACCAACTATTGCCACAAGTCAAACCAAATTTCATAAGTGTAATCATGTATCAAATAGTACCTCTGTTTTGTATACAACCACAGCAGCCTCCGATATATCCAAACACTTGCTATATCTTGAAAGGGTTCTCCTCATGCTACAAAAATAAGAAGAAAACAAATAAGCCAACCTTCACTAAAAAGAAAGACAACTTCTTCCTCTGGAAAAAAAACTATTTCAAAGTTTTCATAGTAAATGATATTTACGCTATTTATCAAGCAAAAAAAATGATAATTTCCCTTGTCTCTATTCATTCTCTTCAATTAATTTAATCCATCAAGTATTAATAAAATAAAAATAAATATTTTCTTGAAATGTAGAAGTCATGGTCATATAAATATTTTTTCATTTTTCATTTTATTATTTATTTATCTTCCGATAGAATGTGTGTGTAACATCCCCGATCCGGGAGATGCTACCGGCAGGGGATAGACCGTACTAACCCCATAAGCCTCTAACTCTCTAAATATGAACGAATATTAATGTTCTTTTGTATAAAATAAGGGACCGTAGCCCAAATAAACTTAACATACAAACTCATCATTTGTAAATGAAAGCTTAATAACACACTCAAATCATGACCTTTTAGCTGACTCTGACTAGACTCTCTTTCTAACTGGTCTTTCACTCTTACTGACTTAGACTGAACTTATACTCTGACTGGTGGACTCAGACCCACTAGATACTGCCATCAGTATCTGTCCTCTCGAGCTCGTCCTCCTGGAATACCTGCAAAACAAACACTGGGAATGGGGGGTTAGATCGTTGTACGATCTAAGTGAGTGGACTAAGGATTTAAAAAGAACTAAATTAAAAAACTATTGGTTCTGAAACCAAGTTCCATAAATCTCTTATATGAAAACTCTTTTCTGAAAACTTAGTCTACAATCTCGTTATAAAACTTGTCTTTCTAAAAACAGCTTTGAAACTCTGGTTTCTAGAAACTGTTTCTAGATATAGTTTATGAAAACTATTTTCAAAATCTGAAAAATGTACCTGATCTGTATCTGAAAACCTTGACGTATGAGGGCGTTACGTATCGCCACCCCCCCATACGCCTAACTGTAGCCAGCAGTGTAAATCCATAACTTTGGGACGTTACGTATCGCCGTCCCCCAAAGCATGCCTACTGTACGGGCCAAATTTGGGCCAAGGAAAAAACCGTTTTTTCACTTCAAACCCATCACCAAACAAAGCCCAAAAATAGTGACCCGGCCCAAAAAAAACTTTACATTTTTAAACCATGACAAAACCATCGGCTTAATGACAAACTACTTTTCTAATAAATACCAGCTCCACATGCAAATTGTTTTCCCCCACCGAAAGCATAAACATTAAACACGTTACTGGCCCATCTTTACTAATTACAGCTAAAAAGCCAACTCAAAAGGGAATCGATGATCCTATAAATAGCGGCATAATTCAAAACATATGCATTCAAGTCTTAGCCTTCACACTTGAGCTCTTTAAGCTTCTCACTCCTTAAACACCAGCCACCGC
>SKCR01002938.1:0-17235 GCA_019454045.1 Zanthoxylum bungeanum | reverse complement strand
CATTATCACATAGTTAATTTTGTACAATAATACAATATCATTTACAAATAGTGACGCTATGGGACATAATGTCTAACAAAACCGTCAGGATGTTGATAATATCCTCTAAGGTTCCGTTTAAGGAAAGTGGTTTTGATGTATCATATGCCATATTTTCATAAATGAAGTATGCATCATTAGCAAGGATTATCCAAATGGATTTAATCATGGCATCAAGTGAAAAAGTTTCGTCGTAGTCGATACTATGTCGTTGATGATACCCTTTCTGTACAAGCCTAGCTGTGTATATTTGTATGTTGCCATCTATGTATGTCTTCCTTGAAGACTCATATAGTACCAATAGACACAATGCCTTTTGGTACATCAACCAGTATCCAAACTTAGTTGGTATACATTGAATCCATTTCGGACTTCATGACACTTTGCCATAAAAGGGAGTCGATACCTTGTATCACTTCCTCATACGTAATCGGTTCATTATCCTCAATAAGATTGACATCTACATGAGGTGAGATCAGAAATCCATACCTCCCATGTTGTTTTTTGACTCTCTCCGACCTACGCGGTTCTTATGTATTCGAAGATTATTAGTACAGTTTCATCCCTGATGAACTGTTGGTGTTCCCTGAGGATTCGGTGCCTATAATAGTATTACTCTGATTTTCATCGAGTTTTACTTTCCTCCCACTTACCACTGTATATAGTATTCCTCTTAGGAAAACCGCATTGAGAGAAACAATTATATTGTTCTCTTGTGAGTTGTATAAGTACTATACTGTGGTTTCCTTAGGATAACCAATTACAATAGGCACTTATCCGATTTGGGTTCTAGTTTGGTATCATCCAAACATTAGTGTATGCCCAACATTCCCAAATCTTAAGGATGTGATGAAACCCGATTTCTTTCTGTTCATATCTATTATGAAGTCTGTCTAACAGATTTTTAATGGAACCTTATTCAAAATAAGCATTGCACTGTTTAATGCATATCCTTAGAAGGAAATTGGTAGCTTAGAGCGACTCATCATCAGCCTTACTATGTCCAATAAAGTTCGGTCTCATTGTTCGGACACACCGTCAAGTTGAGGTGTCCCGGGAGGAGTCCACTTTGAAAGAATACTACACTCTTTCAAGTAATCTTGAAACTCGTATATTTAAGAATTTTACACTGTGGTCCGATTGTAATATTTTTAATACTTTTACCAGTCTGTTTTCTTACTTCGTGTCGAAACTATTTGAATTACTCAAAAGTTTCTGACTTGTGTTTCATAAGATACACATAACTGTAATGCAATGCCACATCTGTAAAGGTTACGAAGAATTCATATCCACCTCCGGCCTAGCTAGACATGGGCCCACATATGTCACTATGAACGAGGGCTAACAAATCGATGGCATTGACACTTTTACCAAGTAAAAGGTGTTTTAGGCACTTTGCCTAATAAACTAGATTTGTAGACATCATTTGAATTAAAATCAAATCCGTCCTAGTATCCACTCTTCGAGAGTGTGGATATACGAGTCTTGTTAATGCGTCCCAGACAACAATGCCACAAATAAGTCTAATCTGATTAATTCAGTTTGAGCTATTTTTTTATCATATTATATGTTTAAGATTCATTTATATTCAAAATTTAAACACTGTTATTCACATCTAATGTGCTTATCTCAATATCATCATTATAAACAAAACACTTAGTGTTCTAGAATATAAAAGCATACCCGCAACGGGTTAAACCAGATATAGAGATAATGTTCCTAGTCAAACTAGGTACATTGTAACAGTTTCCTATTTTAAGTACTTGCCCAAATGGCAGTTCTAAAACTTAGGTTCCCACAGCCAAAACAGCGACTTTTGTCCCATTTCTGATTCGCATGTCAATCTCTCATGAAGTCAGTATCCTGCTAATCAGCAGATCCCGTACACCAGTACATATATTTATGTACCACTTCCAGTATCTAAAATCCAATTTTAAAACCAGCAGTGGCAGGACATGTTTATGACAACCATACCTGAAGTCAGACCATTGCCTGTCTTTACTTCCTTCATGTCTGCCTTGTCCATACGGTAGTCATGCTTCCAATGACCCCGTTTCCATAGTTTAGGCAGACATTTTGGGATATATCCTTTGTCTTCCTAGAAGACTATGACGAATTTTGCCTTGCCCTTTTACAAACTCCGGCTCCGTCTCCTTGAGCATAGCCATTAACTCTCCAAGAGTTTTCTATTGCAATTAATATTTCTAAGATCTAAGAATACATCTGTGAAGATCCTTTAATTTTAACATCATAGTATGAGGATCTAATCCTTAGTTTTGACGAAGAAATTAAGGAGTCTTTGCGGCAAGCATAACGAATTTAGAACTAAAGTTTTCATCACGATGAGTCTTCCAAAGCTCATGCTCCACTATTTGCTCAACTCCGGGCTTAGGCCAGAAAGGTCGCTCTATCAAATAGATTAACTTCTCAACTCCCAGGACTATCCTGAGATTCGTTTCTTATTCTAGAAAATTATGTCGTTAAAGACATTTTCACCTAGGATTATGTTCTTTGACGCTAGTCTTTCAGTTATCTTGATTGCTATAGTCCAACTATCTAATCAACGATTTAGGGTACAATCCAATGTAATGATTACTATAGTTTAACTATATAACTAATTACAATTTGATTGGTTAAATTCAAATATATATTGATTACTATAATCCAATTATATAATCAACTATAAATGATCGGTAAAATTCAAATATATTGATTACTATAATCCAATTATATAATCAACTATAAATGAAGTAGTTTGAATACAGTCCAACTGTTTAATTAAAACAACAAATGAATATTAGTCCAACTAAATATTTATTAATAAATAATGACGAAAATTGAAATGAGAGCGTATTGGCAAGTATCTAAACGAAATTGTAAATTTAATACTTGCCTCCCACTAATTTTCGGCGATCCTCTAACCCTCTGTGACTACTCGGAAACCTAGTTTCCTAGTGGGCTAGGATCCCGTTAAATAACATACAACCTTGACATTGGCCAACAAGCTGTATGATATTTAACTAGGTAGATCTCTAAGATCAATTGGATCTCATCCAATTCCTAGATCCGGTAGGTGGACCTCCAAGTCCGAAACATATATATAATATATATGCCAATATATCTAATATATTTTCCTAACCTTTTTTCCTCTGAATCAACTAAGCATTGGCTTTGGCTCAACAAGTTTAATGATTGCAGTTAAGCGGGACCCATTGACTTTGGAAGGCTTCGTAATCTATGTCGATGAACAAGAAGTGATCTTGACTTTGGCCAACAAATCACAACTTGCCCAAGGCATGCGAATGGAACAAAACCTTCATGATTCAAACACATCCTCGACGGACAAAGGTCTTGACTTTGGCCAACAAACGAATGCCAATCTTGGATCTTGAGAATGAATCATTCAATAGAAGGAAAATGTTTAATATTTGTTGAGGGTTTTTCGCGCGTAATTGGCAACCAATTAATTATCTTTGATTAGGTCTCATCATACACCCTTAAGCATGAATTCTAAAAGCATAATAAGGTGCGGTAAATAAATTAATAATGATATACGGATGGATATCTCACAAATTATTCTTAGAACAAATCACTCAATTTCCTCTCCGCTGCTAACACTATTCTAACTTCTACCCAATTACATAATACATCAAAGAAATCTCATTAAAATTGAGGGGAATTGGTGAGAAAAGAATTAAAAAGAAGCAAGAGATAATAGGCTGGACACGCAGTTTCAATTAATAAATTCCAAAATTATTACAACAATTTCCAAAATTACCCTCACTCTTTTAATATCCATCCGATATACATTATTCATACAACTCATTCATGTATTCACACATAGTATGTTATTCAATCAATCTAATCAATTAATTAATCTTTGAATTAATGATCATCCAATGTTCAAATAATGATTTGATTGCGCGAGTCCAACTCCTTTAAGAATAAATACTTTTAAGTACGTATTCTTGAATTATATCGAACTACAACTTTAAATCGAATTTATTTGTATTCAATACTAATTCAAATTTAATTCCAAAATTAAACACTTACACATATTTATATGCATTAAAGACTTGGATTCCAAATCCAATCTTGATGGGTCTCAAAGGCCCAATAACATCCTTATGATTAGATTACTGCTCTTTTAAACACTTACAAATATTTATGTGATAA
The DNA here is from genome assembly GCA_019454045.1 of Zanthoxylum bungeanum. Classification (NCBI taxonomy): domain Eukaryota; kingdom Viridiplantae; phylum Streptophyta; class Magnoliopsida; order Sapindales; family Rutaceae; genus Zanthoxylum; species Zanthoxylum bungeanum. The sequence goes on along the minus strand of SKCR01002938.1, from coordinate 13,020 downwards.
AGGAAGCTGCTCTTTTATCATTTTTAATTAGATTACTTGAATTTATAAATGATAGAAGTCCTTATGATTAGTTCCGGATTATAAAGATAGAGACAATATTAATCCACTAAGGTTTAATCAATAAACATCCTTAGTCGTAGTATTATCAAGATTGGACATCGATAATGCGGAATAGACTAGTATTGCACTTGTGCACGTTGTGGGAGCATAACGACATAGTTCTCATATATTTAAGTATTGGATGCTTATGCAAATGTGATAGGTGGTTGTGTTTACCGATGGTATGGAAATAGCTTCACTCCGGATAGACCCCACGGAATCCCAATGGTTGTTTGGTCGTCATTACGCTTTAGTTTTGGTCGTCCGGGACTTTAACAGGTTCTGTGTATGCCTCTTCTGGGCTTATGAAGAATCGTAGTAGAGTATTGGATGTGATGTCAAGATGGAAGTATCACTTCAGTCATATGAAGATGATGATCACGCAGGGATACAGAACTGATACTTTAATGTGTTGCAACCATCGTGATAATGTGACAACGTCATGATTATCCGATTAAAGAGACTAGTTATTTGTGATCCGATATATACTTCGTACGGGGCAGACACCGCTCCAACCTCATACCTTGCATGTGACATCTGATACTGGATCACTATACGCAATACTACGTATTCTACGCCTGACAAAGATTGTATATTCCAGTAAGAATATTTCTGGAGAATTAGGTACGCACGGTGCTTTGCTAGAAGCCAACCATGTCTTGTAAATCTGTTAGCACGTAGTACGGGTACGCACTTAATCGGATAGTCCGATAACCGAATTTACTGCCAACATATCCAGAGGTCTCTTGGGTAGCTTCCCAAAGCTTCACCGATGACAGTTGACTTAAATTAGAATTAATTTGGGATTAATTAAGAGAGAAAAAATTAATCTAGGATTAATTGAGGCATTATTTAATCTGGGATTAAATGTGTTCGGAAGAGAGAGAGTGCGATTAATTTGGAATTAATTAGTAAAACAAATTTAATAGTTAAATTTGATTTTTCTATGTAATTTATTAATATGGGCTAAAATTAATATATCAGATATATTAATAAGAATTGGATTTTATTACGAAATTGAAGTCAGTCTTTAATACGAATGAACGAATTAATTTAGATTTAATTCATAAATGACATTCGTAATATATTTACGAGGCGTCATTATTTAATTAAATTTGATTTAATTATTTAGCGATGAAAATTCGTTTAATCAGATTAAACGGATCCGTGCAGTGGCAAATATTCGTAGAATTTATTTGAATTTTGAATTCAAATATAGGGCCCACTTAAAATGTGGTGGTTGGAAGAGTGGTTGGCATTTATGCCAAAACCACCAACTTCCAACCACTTAGAAATGGTTTTGGTGAAACCAAAAACCCAACCACCTTGTTTAGTTGAAAAGGGTAAATTGGTTTTTTACCAAAAGTCATCTCTCTCTCTATTTCAACACACACAACACAAATCAAACCCTAAAGACACCATTATGGGCGTGAGCTTCATCTTCCTCTCCTTTTGATTTTGTTGCAAAATCAAACAAGCTAGCACTTCAAGAAGTCTTCAAAGGTGATAGGGAAATCAACTCAAAGCTTGGAATCAAAATACAAAGCTTGGATCTTGGAGATCTTCATTCAAATTTTGAAATCAAAAACCGTTCATTGTAAGTCATTCCGCAACTTAGAATGAATTTATTCACACACATTCTTGCTTAATAGATCCTTGGCATGTTCTAGGAACACTAACAATGGTATCATGAGCCAATTTTAAGCTTGAATTTATTAGGGTTCTTGAGACTTTAATTTGGGGCTTTTGTGTTTTGAGCATGATTTCTTCAAATTGATGGTTTGAGCATGCTTAGATTATGTTAACTTAGAGTTGTGCATGATTAGATTTGAGATAAATTGATTGGATCAAAATCTACAAAATTGATAGCTTGGCCGAATACCCTAAAGCGGTGGACTGCAATTTGATTTTTTTTTTTAAACAACATTGGATGTGTTTAAATGCATGATATAAATGTTGATTGTTGGTTTGATTAGATTGGAATCAAAGTCAATAATGTTTATGTTAAATTCAAAGAGCATGTTGAGCATGAAATGATATATTTTGGTTCAATTTGTGTTGAGCATAAATTGATTAACTTTAGCATGATTAATTACTTAATTGATGTTTTGGAAATATTAAGGCTAATTGATTAATCATGTGTAATACACTTTAATTATAATAATTATAATATTTGAAATATTAAAATTATAATAAAAGAGCAGTAATCTAATCATAAGGATTTTATTGGGCCTTTGAGACCCATCAAGATTGGATTTGGAATCCAAGTCTTTAATGCATATAAATATGTGTAAGTGTTTAATTTGGAATAAAATTTGAATTAGTATTGAATAAAAATAAATTGGATTTAAAGTTGTAGTTCGATATAATTCAAGAATACGTATTTAAAGTATTTAATCTTAAACGAGTTGGACTCGCGTAAATCAAATCATTGTTTGAACATTGGATGGTCATTAATTCAAAGATTAATTAATTGGATTAGAATGATTGAATAACATGCTATGTGTGAATACTTGAATGAGTTGTATGAATAATGTATATCAGATGGATATGAGAATGGTGAGGGCAATTTTTGAAATTGTTGTAATAATTTTAGAATTTATTAATTGGACCTGCGTGTCCAGCCTGTTATCTCCTTATTCTTTGTAATTCACTTCTCACCAATTCCCCTCAATGTTAATGAGGTTTCTTTGATGTATTATGTAATTGGGTAGAAGTTAGAATAGTGCTAGCCGGGGAGAGGAAAATGAGTAATTTGTTCTAGGAATAATTTGTGAGATATCCATCCGCATGTCATTATTAATTTATTTACCGCGCCTTATTATGCTTTTAGAATGCATGCTTAAGGGTGTATGATGAGACCTAATCAAAGATAATTAATTGGTTGCCCCTCAACAAATATTAAGCGTTTTCCTTCTATTGAGTGATTCATTCTCAAGATCCAAGATTGACAATGGTTTGTTGGCCAAAGTCAAGACCTTTGTCCATCGCGGATGTGTTTGAATCATGAAGGCTTTATTCCATATCGCATGTCTTGGGCAAGTTGTGATTTATTGGCCAAAATCAAGATCACTTCTTGTTCATCGACATGGATTACGTAGCCTTCCAAAGTCAATGGGTCCCGCTTAACTGGAATCATTAAGCTTGTTGAGCCAGAGCCAAGGCTTAGTTGATTCAGAGGAAAAAGTTTAGGAAAATATATTGGATATATTGAGATATATATTATATATATGTTTCGGTCTTGGAGGTCCACCTATCGGATCTAGGAATTGGATGAAATCCAATTGATCTTATAGATCTACCTAGTTAAATATCATACAGCTTGTGGCCAAAGTCTAGGTTGTATGTTATTTAACGGGATCCTATCCCACTAGAAAACTAGGTTTCCCAAGTGTTGGTGTTTGCTAAGGACCCAAGATCATTAAACAAGCATGAAACATGTGTGAATACAAATCAACGAAGTTGCGGAATACTCACATTGATCGGTTGTGTGATGCTACGAAGAACAAAAATCCATTTTCTGTCCTCCCAAGTGCTCGGCGGTCCACTGCAGTCCCTCTCCAAGATTCAGCCATGTGTGGTTGATAAGTGCATGAAAATGTACTTAGAAACATCACTTATCTAGGCTTATTGTTAATTATTTAGTTATGTATTTTATATTTTAGTACATAATTTCTATTGTTATGTTAATTTAGAAATATTTATTACTTAAACTAATTTAGTGATTTTTATTTGTAGGAATATTAACACATGGATCCTGGGACAATTGCAAGTGTTTAGGGATGTATAGGACGCACACAGGAGCCGAGAAGGCGAAGAGTAAAAATTGAACTGGCCCCGCGGCTCCAGAGATTAGCGCCGCGACACCCTTGAATGAAGACTGGCGCCATGCTCCCATACAAGATCCAGAGAATCAGGCGCCATGGCACCGAGAAGTTTACTGGCACCGCAGCACCATTTTAGACAATAAGGACAGGCACCGCGGCGCCCTCATCAGCACTCCACACAAAAATCCAGAGGATTTGGCGCCATGGCGCCACTCAACAAGCGCCGCGGCGCTGCGGAAGGATGCGCACGCGTTCCAGGTTTTGGCTTTTAGGGTTTTCTAAAATCCTAATGACACCTAGACACCACTATAAATATAACAGTTCGTCCAGACTCAAAAAGGAGGCTAGTTACAAAAATAACAACAAGAAATCAGAGCTGTGAAAATTCTCGGGATCAGAAACAATGATTCATCCTATGATTCCCAATCCTATCTCTGTTATTTCTTCATCCAGCATGCGGAACTAATCTCCTAAGCAAAGCTAAGGGCGAACTCTTGTACCCAACTCTTGTATTTTCGTTATTTGATTCATGGATGGTTTATTTGTTTAATACTATTGTTATTCTATTCGTCTCTTTATTCTTTTGATTATTTTGATTTGAAAACTATATTTTATTAATTTACATATAGATTCAGTCACGCTTTTTCTATGTGTTGTTGGTGAAATTAGTTGTGATTGGTTAAGGTTGTTTTGTGAGTTGATCTTCTGCTGCAATATTGCCCGAGGGTGTATTGTCGTCGTTAGATAGGTTGTAACGATAACCTTGTGAGTTGTGAACGTAGAGAAGATAAAGTAACAATTACTTTAGAATTTTAATTGGTGTAGAGTTGAATATCCTCCAATTATGGATTTGGGACGTGAAATCTTCAATTGCGTAATAAAATGAATCAATAACAGAGTATGGGTAGTAGGTACAAGAGGGGACCCTGACGCTTTGCTATTTCTCTCTATTGATTAAATCGTTTAAGCTTTCGTAATCTTTAATTTACATCTCAATTTGATCTTTTCTTTAGGTTAGTTATTGCTAAACTTTTTTATTTAAGTGAATTAGTTCTATTGTAACCTTCTCTCTGAGGAATCGACACCCCAACTATACTGCGGCAAATTTTGATTACGCCCAAAAATAACTTGCGGTTATCACAGTATAGCTGGGGTGTCAATTCCTCAAAGAGATGGTTACAGGAACAAATTTACTCAACAAAAACTTTAGCAATAACTTAAATAAAGAAAGCGAATGAAATTGATAATATAAGATAAAATAAAATAAAAATAAAAAATATGAAAAGTATGCTGGATTTTATCAGTAGAGATAAACAGCAAAGCATCAGGAATTCCTCTTGTATCAACCTCATGTATTCAGTTATTGATTCTTTTCATTACACAATTGAAGGTTTCACATCCCAAATCAACAATTGGAAGATATTCAATTCTACTCATATTAAATTTTAGGGTAATTAATGATTATTTTCTCTATGTTAACAGCACACAAAAGTTATCATTACGAGCTATCTAACGTCGACAACATACCCTCAGGTAATACTACAGCAGAAGACCAACACATAAAACAAGTTTACCAATCACAACTGATTTCACAAATCACACATAGAAGAAGCATGACTGGATCTATATGGGATTTGACAAAATATAATTTCTGGGCTAATAAATCGAAGGATAATAAAGAATAACAACCATTAATTTTATTAAACGTTAAAAGATTCATTCAAGAATCAAACAACATGAATGTAAGAAGTTTAAATACAGAAGTTAATCCTTAGCTTTGCCTAGGAGATTAGTTCTCCATGGAGGAAAGAGATGTAGCCTGAATAGATTGGAGAGACGTCATGATTTCCTTGAAGCTCTTCGTTCTCCTCCATTGATTTTGTGTTTGTGGCTTTTTTTGTGTGTTTCTCCTCTGTTTCTCTTTGATTTTCTCCTCCTCTAGGGTTTAGGACGAAATTGGAATTATATATAAAAGTCATGAAACCCTAAATTGCATTAAAAACACACAACACAAAATCCTGAAATCGCAATTTCGCGAAGCGACGTATGCCGCGCGTCTCGAGACTCCAAAAGCTATAAAGGATGCTACAATTGACTATATATCCTTGATTAGATGCAAATCGATATATTATGGGTCTCGTAACTCTTTCTAAATCAAAAGTTATAGCCTTTTTAAATTCAGTGCGCGGCTGATACTCCCACGTGCGTCCGATATGTCTGTTAGGCTTTGAAACATATCCAATTGCTCTATTCTCCTTGATCCATTGCTTCCTATTAACAAAGCACAAAATGAATCTAATTAAGATTAAAATATATGATAATCAAGCTGAGTTAGCAGTGTTCTAAGTATAGTAGTCTTTATCAAGCTCTAAGTTTCGTCTAACGATTCCCGGTTCATGGGTGGACTTCCCTATCACATTCGCATGTCTCTCGGAGTGCTAGCTCTCTTGATTTTTGCCACAAAAACCAAGCACTTTGCTTCCCATTTTCCCTTTAGCTCACGGCAGTTCACTGCCAAAACTAGAAGAAAATTTGCCCTCCATGGGCGTGAGATGTAGAGAGAAATAGAGAAGAGGTTGTGAGAGAGAGAAGGAAAAAGTATTATAATAATTGATTTCTAAAATTCATTTACCATATACCACTTTTGATTTACAAAAAAGTCAAGCAATTAAATGCTTTCCATCAACTCCCATCAATCCATCAATCTATCAAATCAAGTGACATGTTGTCACATCACTCAATCAATCAAGTTGTCAAGTCACATAACTCAAAGTGACTTGTGATTTGACGCTTGAAACGACTAGCGTTTGACGCTTGATGCGACTAATGATTTGACGCTTGATTTGACTTGCGTGCCGCACTCGAATTCAAAATGTGAATGCGCTCGTAAATAATTTCGGGCTCGGGTTCGTTAATTCCAAACTAACGATTTTTTCGTTGCGTCGTAATTAAATCTAATTTAATTAAATAATCATGCCTAGCATAATTACTATTCTCATCGCTAACGAATTAATTCTAAATTAATTCGTTCGCCCGAATTAAAATCTAATTTTAATTCCGCGTCGAAATTCAATTTCGTTTAATATATCAATATATTAATTAATCGATTAATTCTAAATTAATCGTTATGTCGCTTTAAATGATATTTTATCCCAGATAAAATATCTCCGCAATTAATCCCAGATTAATAAAGTGCGAGTCATACGTCATCGATGAATCTTTGGGAAGCGACCCATGAGATCCCCAGATATGTTGGCAGTAAATTCGGTCATCGGACTATCCGATCACGTAAGTACCTCGTACTACGTTTTACCGATTTACAAGAGCCAAGGGCCATGCCTACCCAATTCTCCAGAAATATCCTTACAGGAATATAACATTTGTATCAGGCGTAGTATACATAGTATTGCGTATTTCGATCCAGTATCAGATTGTCAAGTGCTAGGCCTGGGGCTGGAGCTGTGTCTGCCCCGTCTGAAGCACATGTCGGATGTCTGGTACCTAGTCTCTATATCGGATATACATGACCTAGTCATAATATCCCGATGACTGTATTTCAAACACATCCTCGACGGACAAAAGCCTTGACTTTGGCCAGCCAAGCCAATGCCAGTCTCGGATCTTGAGTAAGAATCACTCAATGGAAGGAAAACACTTAATATTCTGCGATGGTTTTTTCGCGTGCAAATTGACAACCAATTTATTATCTTTGTTAAGGTCTCATCATCATACACCCTTAAACATGCATTCTAAACACGTAATAAGGCGCATATGAAAAATAATAATGATATGCGGATGGATACTTTACACATTGATCCTAGATCAAATCTCTCTATTTCTCTCTCCCGCTAGCACATGTATTTGGTTCTACCCGTTACACTACACTTCTAAAGAAACCTCATTTACATTGAGGGGAATATGTGAGAAGAGAATACAAAGAATAAGGAGGTAATAAGCCTTGACACGCAGGTCCAATTAATAAATTCCAAATTTATTACAATAATTTCTAAAATTGCCCCACCATTCTAATATCCATCCGGTATACATTATTCTTGCATTGCAACCAGGTATTCACACAAGCATGTTATCAATCAATCTAATCAAATTAATTAATCTGATAATTAATGACCATCCAATGTTCAAACAACGATTTATTTTACTCGAGTCAAACTCGTTTTGCGAATAAGTACTCAAAGTACGAATTCCCGAATTAAATTAAACCACATAATTAAATACAATTCAATTTTTATTTAATACTAATTCGCCATTTAATTCCAAATTAAATATTACACATTATTAATAAACCTTTACGACTTAAATTCCAAATTTAATCGTTACGGGTCTCAGAGCCCAATTAACTTCCAACATCAATTTAATTAAAGTCCAATGGGCTTTTACTTAATTTCTTAAGGCATGGACTTTTGGTCAACTCGGATCAAACCCAATAACCAAAGTCCAATCCGGGAATTACCACATAAGCCTAGAAATCAATTTTGGCCATTAGGCCCAATTAAACTATAAAGGTCCATTAGTCACATTTGGGCTTTATGGATGCGGTTTTGGGCCTAATTGGATCAACCAATTTAGCCTAAACCCATCTTGGTACAACCAAGCCCAATAAGCCTATTTACAACATTAAAGCCCAAATCCAATTTAAAGCCCAATTTAATTAAATTCCAAAAATCCAGTTTCTTAATTTAATTAAACAAAGTGCATAACATAATTAATTACCCAATTAAGATTTCTAAAAACTCAATTAGCATAATAATCATGCTTATCAACAAAACATGTCCATATATTTTATCAAAAAAAATCAAACCCAAATACACATGCTATAGTCTCGGTAATAGAGGGATTTTGTGTCCGATTCGGTTTCAATCCAATTAATTCCTCAATCGAAATTAAATCAACTACCTCATTCGTTTCCAACACATCCAATGAATCAAAAAACAAAAATCACCAAGAATTTAGGGCATAGTGACATTCAGCCAACAACAAAATTTTGGGCAAATTTGTTCCAAATAATTTTTCTTGAAATTGATCAAATCAAACTTCAATTAAAACACATTTAAGCATATTCATTCATCAATTTCATTAAATCATGCTCAAATACAATTTACCCAATTTTAGCCCTAAATATTTTCATGCTCAACCTTGCTCATAGATACCATTGTTGGTGTTTTGCTAAGGTCCCAAGATCATTAAACAAGCATGAAACATGTGTGAATACAAATCAACGAAATTACGGAATACTCACATCAATCGGTTGTGTGATGCTACGAAGAACAAAAATCCATTTTCTGTCCTCCCAAGTGCTCGGCAGTCCACTGCAGTCCCTCTTCAAGATTCGACCATGTGTGATCTTTATCAAGCTCCAAGCTTCGTCTAACGATCCCGCTCATGGGTGGACTTCCCTATCGCCTTCGCATGTCTCTCGGAGTGCTAGCTCTCTTGATTTTTGCCACAGAAACCATGCACTTTGTTTTCCATTTTCTCTTTAGCTCACGGCAGTTCACTGCCAAAACCAGAAGAAAATTTGTCCTCCATGGGCGTGAGATGCAGAGAGAAATAGAGAAGAGGTTGTGAGAGATAGATGGAAAAAATGTTATAATAATTGATTTCTAAAATTCATTTACCATATACCACTTTTGATTTACAAAAAAAAGTCAAGCAATTAAATGCTTTCCATCAACTCCCATCAATCCATCAATCTATCAAATCAAGTGACATATTGTCACATCACTCAATCAATCAAGTTGTCAAGTCACATCACTCAAAGTGACTTGTGATTTGACGCTTGAAACGACTAGCTATTTGACGCTTGATGTGACTAATCATTTGACGCTTGATTTGACTTGCGTGCCGCACTCGAATTCAAAATGTGAATGCGCTCGTAAATAATTTCGGGCTCGGGTTCGTTAATTCCAAACTAAGGATTTTTTCGTTGCGTCGTAATTAAATCTAATTTAATTAAAAAATCATGCCTAGCATAATACTTTACGTCGCTAACGAATTAATTCTAAATTAATTCGTTCGCCTGAATTAAAATCTAATTTTAATTCCGCGTCAAAATTCAATTTCGTTTAATATATCAAATATATTAATTAATCGATTAATTCTAAATTAATATTATCTCTCTTTAAATGATATTTTATCCCAGATAAAATATCTCCGTAATTAATCCAGATTAATTTTCTCTCTCATCTAATTAATCCCAGATTAATAAAGTGCGAGTCATACGTCATCGGTGAATCTTTGGGAAGCGACCCATGAGATCCCCGGATATATTGGCAGTAAATTCGGTCGTCGGACTATCCGATCACGTAAGTACCTCGTACTATGTTTTACCGATTTACAAGACAAGGTTGGCTTCTAGAAAAGCGCCATGCCTACCCAATTCTCCAGAAATATCCTTACAGGAATATAGGATCTGTATCAGGCATGGTATATATAGTATTGCGTATTTCGATCCAGTATCGGATTGTCACGTGCTAGGCCTGGGGCTGGAGCTGTGTCTGCCCCGTCCGAAGCACATGTCGGATGTCTGGTAACTAGTCTCTATATCGGATATACATGACCTAGTCATAATATCACGATGACTGCAATACTTAAGAGCACCAGTACCGTATCCTACGTGACATCATCTCCACTATGACTGGAGTGATACTTACATCTTGACATCACACCCAACACACTACGATTCTCAATATACCCAGCATAGGCGTACACAGAACCTGTTAAAGCCCTGGACGACCGCAACCAAGTATATTGATTGTCGCAAGTATTAGCGGTGCAAGTCTCAGGTTAAGACCAAATACACCTACCCTGATTTCGGACTTCCATAGACACATAATCATATTGCCAATAGAATTCCGAGGGGGTCTATCCAGAGCGAAGCTGTTTCCCATACCATCAGTAAAACACAACCTCATATTACACTTGCATGAGTATCATATACCCAAATATATGAGAACTATGCCGTTATTCCCTCACAACGCGCAAAAGTGTAATACTAGTCTTTTACGTATTTATCGATGTCCAATCTCGATAATACTCTGACTAGGGATATTTAATGATTTATCCTTCGTGGACTGCTACTGTCTCATATCATTCTCAATCCAGGAACAAATCATAAGGACCACTCATCATTTATACATCTAGGTGATCTAATCACAAATGATAAGAGTGCAATCTCCTTTGTCATAGTTAACGTACAACAACACCATGATCTGTACAACAGTAACGCTATGGGTCATAATTGTCCAACAATCTCCCACTTGGCCTATAGCCAGTCACTCGAGTGTCTACACCCGAACTATGTACGGTGGCTCAAACTGCTGAGGAAACACTTTCGTCAGTGGATTTGCATCATTATCATCTGATGCAATTATTCGATCATCACATCGCCATAATGTATGGTCCGAACGAATTAGATGAATATCAAAGTATGTATATGGATCGGTGATTGACCGTTAATTCTTTAGCATGTGCTGCAGCCTAGCTCAGCTATTAACAGAATTATATCTAATCTAATTAGATTTATTATCGACCCAAATGGCTTCTATTGCCGCCTCAGCTACAGCAATAACTCGTATTTTTTGTTTATTCGGTAATAGTATCTTGCTTGGAAGATTTCCAGCTCACTGTACCGTTATTCAAACTGTATACTACCGTTTGCGAATTTTAGTCGTTTTATAAGGTTTAGGAAACTTGCAGTAGTGATCCCAATCACTTCAAGTTCTCCTTCTCCACAGATTAAGACAACATCCTTAGATCTCTAAGATACTAACGGATGTTCTTAACATCAATCCAGTGACTATCACTTGGATTGGCCTGATTGTTACTCCATATGCTCAAAGCGTATGAGACACCGGTCGCGTACATTTTTCAATGTATGGTTTCAAGGAGAGTTTTCTCGAAAGCTAAGCTTTTACCGATTGTTTTATAGGAATTTCATTTCCAAGAATGATATATCATCATTATTTATAGGACAGCTACTGTCAGTACGCTCCCACTAACCTCCTTATATACACAAGAATCTTTTACGTTTTGAATTAAATCTTACACACATATGATTACATCAAAACAATAGTTCCAAGAACTCAATGCTTACTTCAATCCCTCCATGGATCGAATAACCTGCAAACCTTGTTTGCTAGTTTTGGTACGACAAAATCATCAGGATGTTTTAAGCATCCTCCAAAGGTTTCCTTTTCAAGAAAGCGATTTTCCCGTTCAGCTGCCATATTTCATAAATGAAACATGCAACATCAGCAAGCATTATACCAAATGGATTTACCGTGGAAACAGGTAAAATGTTTCACATCGTAATCAATCACAATATTGATAACGATACCTTTCCACTACAAGCCTAGCTTAGTACGTTGGTATGTTGCCTTCCATGTATGTCTTCCTTGAAGACTTATATAGTACCAATAGGCACAATGCCTTATGGTACATCAACTAGTATAAAAAAAAAATTAGTTGATTTATATGGAATCCATTTCAGACTCTATGGCTCTTTGTCATAATCGGGAGTCGATACCTTGTATCACTTCCTCGTGCGTAGTCAGTTGGCATTCCTCAATAAGATAGACATCTTTATGAGGTGAGATCAGAAACTCATTCCCTAGGTTGTTTTCTGACTCTCTCCGATCTACACGCGATTCTTTTGTATTCGAAGATTATTGGTAATAGTTTCATCCTTGATGAACTGTTTGTGTCCCATTAAGGATTTGGTGCCTTAAATAGTATTACTACCCGATTTTCATCGAGTTTTTCTATCCTCATTCCAACTTACCACTGCATATCGGTATTCCTCTTAGGAAACCGCATGGCGAGTAACAATCTAATTGTTCTCTGTGAGATGTATAAGTACAATACTTATGGTATCCCTAGAATACCTACAATTGGCATTTATCCATTTTGGGTTCTAGTTTGGTATCATCCAAACATATGTCTTGTTAGTGTTCCTAGAACATTATAAGGATCTAATAAGCATGCATAATAAAAGAGTTGATCATTATAAGGTGCGGAATATACTTACAATGTTTTGGAGCTTTTAAAAATTTGAGATCCAAGATCTCCAAGATCC